>JANHAO010006346.1:0-21474 GCA_026873985.1 Saraca asoca
ATATCCAAATTAATACAGAATGTACAGTCATAGATACAACAGAGTCCAATCAAATTGACTCTAGGGCACCTATATGTGACTAACAGCTTACACTACGAGCTAGGAAGCTCCTGAACCACATTCAGGGAACTTCACCCAAGGTAGCGGGCAAGACACAACACCTGATCAAGGGGTTACAAGCTTGTAGATCCATCTGGATATTGAAGAGGTCCAGATAGTTATGCAGGTCACTGTCCCCATCATACAACAGAATGGCTAGAACCTTGAGCTTGCACAGAAGGGGTTCCTCCGTGATCTCTCTAAAGAAAGGGGTTCATTCCTCAAAGCGACCTTTGTCATTTCAAACTCGAGGGTGCTCCTCCAAATGCTTAACCCTTTAAAGGAGGCCTTCCATCATGACATCCAGACCCCCCAGTCCTTGGCTAGGGACTCGATGGTTTAGCTCGTTGTCCTGGCTATATGGATAGCGACACGAAGTCTGCTCCTGGTTAGCTTCACCGGAATGCTCAACCTTGAGTACAGTGGCTTCAGTTCACACTTGCACATTCTGGGCCTGTGTCTGTACTAACAGTGTGACTGTTTTGGCTAGCTCTCCCATCATGCGCTTAAGTTTTTCCTAACATTGAAGTTAGGTCTGTGGTCCTTCAACACCGTTAGCGACGAGAACCAATTGTGCCGAACTGGTTGGAGGGATATCAACAGCTGCTCTGATGACGAGAGCAGTTGATGAGCTTGCCGTCGAAACATGACCATCTAGAGGATGGGGTTGTGCATTCGAGGCTCTTGTGACTCTTCCCTTGGCCATTACAGTGGAAATGAACCAGAACAGGTGAGGTCCCCACAGACGACGCCAAAATGTTGACATCGAATTTTGGTTATGATCCAAAATTTGGCCAACGAAGGATTCTTCGGGATCCCTAACCTGTAACCGGTTCAAATAAGCAAAATCAATGAAATAAACAGAGGAGGAGAGGGGAAGAATAGAGAAGGAAGCGCAAGATTTAATGTGATTCGGCCAAATCTAAACAGTGTTGGACCCTACGTCCACGATAGTGTACTATTGAGACAATATTACAATATTTGATCTTTGTTTTGGCAGAGTTTTTGGTATGGTCGAATGAGCTCTCTCTTTATAGAGGGGCTCCTTCCTCATATTTATAGAGAAGAGGAGGCTACAATAGTAATTACACCTACAGTAAATCTATTACATCAGTATTTATTGTACAAGATAGAAGATGTAGACTAGATTTCTGCTCTTGGCTGCTACAGGCCGTCTTCTGCAGGTAGGGCCCCATTTGTCCATTGGGGCAAGACATGATTTAACCCTTCTGTCTGGCGAGCCCTTGGTTGTAAGCTATACTTCGTCAGGTCGCTTGCCCGACCCTGGGAATAGTGAGTTTGAACCCACGCCTTTGGGCACAAGTCGGGGTCGACGAAGTCACTTCGCGACGCGACGAAACGACCTTGGGCGCTGCTCAAGCTGATCCTTTCGCTGGCTCAATCCTCTTGCGAGCGCTCTCGGCTCTAGCCAATTTTCGCATATAACATATATAATACCAAATTTTGAGATGAAAATCTCAAACATCTAATGTGAAATTTTCTTCAATTCTTGATAAAAGATCCTTGAATTGATCAAATAAAGTGAGGTGGTAATAAATCTTGTTAAGCTTGAATAACTTGAGATTTTGGCTCTTGAAAAAGTGTTTGTTATGAAAACTGTTATGTTTGAATTAGGGTTAGGGGTATTTATAGTTGATATAACCGACATTTGAAAAATAACTAATTCTCAATCCTTGAATTGATTCATAGCGGTTACCAACTAATGAATCGATTCATCTTATGAATATCATAACGATTGTTCATAATTAAATCGATTAATAGATCGAATCATAATATATTGTAAAAGGTAGTGAATCGATTAGGGAATCAATTCAGGTAAAATTCCTAACCTTTGGTAAAAGCATTTTTCGAAACTTCTCTTCATGAATCGATTCAAATAGTTTTCACAAGTTCTTGAACATAAATTCATTTGTGAATCGATTCACACAATGTAAATTGATTTTTATAAAACTTGCATTTGTGAAAAATTATTTAAAAATTTTGTTTGAAAAATATTTGATTTTAAATCACTTCAAGAGATTTATTGTTACCTCAATTTATCAGTTTTAAAAATTTTATTTGAACCAAGTTTGACTAGAATTTTACTTACAAAAAATCCTATAAAAGATAAAATAATTATTAAATGTAGTTGTGGACCTCTTAAATCATATGCACTTTCATCCTGCAAAACAAATAATAATCATTAAAAATATTTGATCAGATACAAATTATTTTCAACATTAAAACCAAGAGGAATTATGATAATAAAGTAATTAGTAAAGTTTTCAATCACATACTTTGCTAACAATATCAAAAATGCTAACATTGAGCTTATTCATACAAGACACAAACTAAGGAACTACTCCACCATCTAGAAAACGAGTAGCCTGAGGAGGAAATGTCTGCATCCTGGCTTTCAGTTCTCTTAGTCCTCTTAGTTCCTCCAGCCATATTTTGTAACTCGAATTCTTTGCAAGAACGTCCTTGGACACTTCCTTGGCTTCAACAAGTGTCATTGCATACTTCTCAAATTTCTCAATGTTATCCCACAACACAGCCAGCTTGCTTGTGTCACTCTCGCTTCTAACATTATCAAGCCAGTCCCTTGCTTCTTCCACCCTCGCCCAAAAGCATGAATCTTGCGTTAAACTTGCAAATTTGCTCCTCTCATTGTTTACTTCCACATTTGCACCTCTATCTTTCCACCACCTATCAAAGATCTCAAACCTTTTCTCCCTGCCATTCTTCAAGTAATGGCCATTGGTTCTGTGCTTCCCTTTCCTGTAATATTCTGCAATTTCTAATGGCTCCACCAGAAGCTTATAGGAGTGAGCACCATTGACCCATTTTTCTCGCCATTCGAAATCGCTAGGCAGTAGATTATTCTCCAACATCTCAATCACACTGTTCCAGAACCTGGCAATCTTACAGCAGTTCATGTAAACTTTCATGCCTCTTTTTGAGGATCCTCTCTGCTTGAATGAGTCATAGTAACCCAATTGATCATCTGATTCGTCACACCGTGTTTTGTACCATTCTATTTCTGCCCTGTAAGGTACAACCCTGGAGAAGGAAACTGCTAGGTTCGCAGCATTCAGAGCTCGTGTACGACCCACTCTTCTTGCCGTCTTCAGGCATTCCTTTGCGGGAATTGCAGTCAATTCCTATTGGTTAAATAGAAAGTTAGTGACTGAGTGAAACCACTTTGTTCATATGAAAACAATAGATCATGTTTAGCTAGAGTTGGTGAAGAAACCACTCATGTTATCTACTATGACACAAATTAAATAAATAAATGGGATAAACTTGACTTAGACTGTACTGTGAATACAAGTGCGAAGGATAATTACCGTAACAGTTTATAAGTGCAAGTGTCATTTTTTGTCATGATGTCAAATGCAAGATAAGAGAACAATTTCTGCACATGTAAATCCCTTACATATTTCTTCACAATTATACACTTGACATAATTCACTGGTTTAATTCAAATTAAGCCATGTGTAAAAATATGAAGAATTGTGTTGACTCCACCTGTTTAAACAAATAATCCTTGTGTCATTCAGACTGCAATATATATAAAACCAAGAGAAATTAACAGTATAAGTAACATTTTCTAAAATATTGTATTTCAGTGTTTGAGCTAAAGAAAGCAAGGAAATAACACCATTTCATGGTGGTTCAAAATAACTCAGTTACCTGGCTTGCTATTCCTAATGACTGGAGGCCCAATTCAAGCCCTGCTTCATAGCTTGAATCTGGTATGTTCCCCTGGATGTGGTCTCTCCGCTTCAAGAACTGTAGAGACAATTTATTTACATAATCCCCGTACTTGAGATGGTCCTCAATGCTACAAGCTGGAGAACTTGTTGCAAGCAACAAATGCATCATCTTTATGGTTGTCGTTGCACTATCCACACACAATGCTCCTTCTCCAGAAACAAAATAGTAACTCCCAAATGGGTGAAACATTGTATTTGAAGCATCCCCTGTTGCTGCCTCCAGGTAATAAATCACAGAGGCGAATAATTGGGCCTTCTCATTGTCAGATATTTGGACAGCAAGCTTTCCAAAATCTGGTGAAGTCATGGATAAGTGCCAAAACTTTAGAAGGAAATTGAGCTGACTAGTGAGAGGTAGCAAAGGAGCAAAGAGCAGTCTTGGCATAATGTCATGCTTTGAGACCACATGACAGAAGTTGCCACCCCATCTTTCTTTGAGAATGGCTCGAGAGAATGACTCATTCCCCAGCAATGGCGAACCAAAAGTGATGCATAACACTGACTTAGAGGCGGAGATGGCTTGGAGGCAAGACAAAAGCCATAGAGTGCATAAAGAGGCAATGGCTCCTCCGAGGGAATGGCCAGTGATCACAATTGACTTGGCTTTGGTGTTAATCATTATTGCCGACATCTGATTATTAACATTTCAACAAACAGATAGGAATAAGATTCCTAAACCAAACAAGATTATGGTTAACAAAATAAAAAAATTGGTCACAAACTCCTGTCAGCGAATTGTAAGTGGCAGTGAATATGCAATCAAAGTTACTTCAGAACAAACTTCAAAAACTATAGCCATTTAATCTTCGAAGAATGACAACAGTTGTTCAAGTTGTACATTCAAGTTTATATATGTATATATAATTGAAAAGTTCTTAATAAGTGAGATTAATAATCAAGTAAAAGTGAGATCAATTGAAATTAAGTTATCTCAACGTACATAGATGATAAAAAGAAATAAAAGTAAACATACCATAAATTCCCAACTTCTTTAAGGTTACAAAATTCAAAAAGGTGAAAGGGTTTAAATTTCATACGTTGCAAAGTTTTTTAAAGAAGAATTTTGATTCTCCCTTTCTTCTTTTTTGACATTTTTTATTATATTTGGAAAGAGATAAGTATACAGTGAAACTGATAAAAAATTTTGTCATCATTTTTTCTGTGAAAAAAGAAGAAAGAAGAGAATCTAAACTCATTCAGAAAGCAGACTTTTGCGAAGAACTTTTTGTTTTATTTGTTTTTGAATTTGCTTTCTTCTCTGTATTAATTTTTGCAGTGAATCAAAGGGATTTCGAAAAGGTAGGTAAGTCGTGGCTGAAACAGGTGCGATGGCTCTGATATTGGTGAGTGGAATACTATGACCTTTTCATTTCCAGTCTTGTCCTCTTGCTTCCGAAACAACGAACAAGAAACGAATGCCACTTGTCATATTGTGAAACAAACAGCCCATTGTCCCCTTCGCTGACTTGACAAATCAACACCCACCGTAACCTCATAATTGGGTCTAAAAATATCGGCAATATTGTCAGATACAAATGGGTTTAATCAACCAAATCACCACGACACGTTTTCACGAGATTTCATATTTTCATTGCTTGAATTTTGATAATTAATCCCTTTAAGCAATCGAATTCTTTATTGAAATTTTCAATCAAAACCTTTTAAAAAAAAAATAAGCGAGATTAAATTATAATTTTCTGAACTTATATAACATAGCCCTCCCAACTGTGCCAAAAAAGAATTGAAAAATAATATTGAGTACTAAGCATACTAACAGTGAACCAATGACTTTGACATTGTGGGGTTTCACAGGTCAAGCAATGATGATCCAAATTGTTGCAAAATTTTCCATTAAAAATTGCCGGCCTGATATAATATAATGATGATTAAAGCAACTAACAAAGAATAATGGAAGTTTTGATTTAAACCATTGACCCATAAAAATGGATCAGAGTCGTTGTTTACAAATTGAGATGATGCAAATCCAGAGTGAAAGTCTAGCCTTTCAGATTGGAATCTTTTTGGTCCTTTGATAGATAAAGATGTATCTAAATTTTCATCATATGCACCAAGCAGGGTCAGTGGGTTGGTAGGCCATCGGTGACATTTGTAGCTTCTGCACCGATCTACACGCCAAATGTCTTGTTTGCATTTTTGTATTGTGCGGTATAGAAAACCACACCGTAAATACAAATTTTTATGAATAGCATACACTTTGGTTTAAAAAATTTGCACCACTTGTTTGTTTTTAATATTTGGAATAGCAAGAATAATATCTAAATTTGAATTTAGAATTCAGGACATTAAAATAGGAGAAATCATAAGATAATATTAAATATTATTATATCACTAAATCTACAAATAAATTTATACTACTTTTTTTTTATGGTTTGTTCCACTTATTTTTAAGTATCTAATATGAATTTTAGATTTATATAACACATATATTTAAATATATAAAATGTTGGAAATTATAAAAGAAAAAGGATTGTACCAATAACATATGTTTTACCTTAAAGGTCTTGAAATTCAAAGTTGACGGTCCCTCTTTACAAACTTGTGTAGAAAGTTGAAACAAGGGGATTGTTTCAGGGCAACCATTTGAAATAGATAAATTAGCTTTGTCTGGTTTGGTCATTTTTTTAAAAATTGCAGCCTTTTCATGGATCTGAAAAATCAATGGAACACACTCTTTGCGTTTTGATTGAATATAGCATGAATAGCCTTATTAAAGTGATGTCGCCAATAGACGATTTAATAACTTTTAGTGGCCTCATGCCTTTTTTAAGGCTAATTGATTAATCCATCAAATAGCAATCCCAGAAGCATATCACCAATAACATCAGAACACATGACCCCCTTTCGCACTTTTCAGATTGCTTTGATCCATGTTGTCAGTATTTTCTTCTTTCTTTTTAGATTCTCTAATCTTTTCTTTTCTTATTGCCCTTTCAGTCACTTCCACTGAAACACACAAAACACGAACACCGAGAAATTTGTGGGAAAGTGAGGTGCACGATGCAGATGTCAAATGGGACCTTTTTAACCTTTTCTTTTTATTTCTAAATCAATCCAGAATTTCACATGTTTTGTTTTTAATCTTTTCTTTTTCTTGTCCATGGTGCTAGGTCGACAGATAAGATCGACCCACTCAAAACTTTATCACGTAAGTAAGCCTAATGATATTGCTCCCCGTTGCCCCATGCTGACTTATCTTTTGTGTCCAATCAAATTTTTTAGAATTTATTTTATTTCAATAGAAAAGATATTAATTCATTTGAAAATAAATTTTATTGTTTAAAAATTATGTTAAAAATAATAATTTTAATTTATTTATAAATAAATTTATTTAAAATATATTAAAAATATATAAAATTAAATTAAAAAATAAATTTTGATAATATCATGATAAATAAAAATGTGAATTAGGATAAATTTTTTATATATAACATGTATTTTAAAACAAATAAAATGAATTATAGTGAAATCTTTGAGAAAATTTTAATAAATTTCACAAGGGTATAAATATAATTAAAATAAAAATTTAATTTAAATCCAACTATCATTAAAAAAATTATTTAAAAATAAAATAAAATCTAAATTTTAATTATTCCATGCAAGGGTTAAGCTTTTATGATGTACCACTATCAAGTATCTAAAAGGGTAAAACCTCCGTATGTGGGCAGGGTATGACGTTCTCTTCTCCATTCTTATGCGATTTTCTAAAGATATATATTTCTTACAAATTTATGCAGCAAAATAAAAAAAATTAAAAAAAAACCCATACAATAAAAGCAACTTGTTTATTTTTATATAATTTTCAATCTCATCTGTTATTAATTTATGATATTTAGCATTAACCTTACATCAATTATCTATAAAATAATCACCTTATGTTGGTTTTTTTACAATGAATTAGACGTAGGTGCAGGCTGTATTTAGATATTATATGGTAAAAAAAATTATGATTTAAGGACATTCATCATATCTTTAAGGCCGAAAGCAAGACATATTAGGAGACATAAATCAAATAGTTTCTGCGAGAGATCAGTGAAAAAAATATTAATTTTTAAGACAGAATTTGAATGAAATGAAAATGAGCATACTAACCTGGTCCTGAATTGACTTGAAAACGGACCAAAATAGTTTCAGCACGCCGGCGTGCACCATCACCTTCTTCGCCGGCTCATCCCCTTCTTTACTTCGATGCAAACGAAACAAAGGCACGTCGCCGATGCTCTCTAATGGCACCATGTTTGTCCAACTCGGGTCCGACCCGCCGGCCATTTGGATACCAGAAAAGGCAACGTACACCACGTTGTCGACTTGCTCCGCCACGAAACTCATCCATGGGCTGGCGTTGGCCACGCTGCACAGCCTCCATGATTCCGATAATAACGGTGTCGAGGCCAGAACCTCTGCCAGCATGTCGCTGGTATCAAACCTGATATTGTAGATAAATAATTTAAAATAAAAATAAGATATTAGGTCTGATATTTCAGAAGAAATTTCGTGGTCGAAATTGTATTGTTATTAGGTCAGAATCAAGGCTGAAGAGGAAGAGTGAGTGCTTACGGTGAAGCTTCGGCCTCCATTGAATAGTCCTTTTTCTTGGTAGTTTCTTTTGTTGGCGAAGTCTTTTGATGAGTGAGAATTAGCTTTGAATGGAATGAGAATTTCAAAACACTTTTGCTTCAATATAACTACATGTTAAGAGCCTATGAGTGACCTTTTTTTCAAAATAATAATTTCATCTTATTCAGGTCTGTAATCCTATGTTCCGAATCAATTTTAAAAAAAAAAATTAATTTTATTTTAATTTTAAATAAATTTTATCACTTGAAATATATTAAAAATATATAAAATTTAATTAAAAATAATTTTTAATGATATTGTGATATGATTAAAATATTAAAATGAGGATAAAATTTTAAACATAATATATATTTTAAATTAAAAAATAAATTTTAATAAAATTTTTAATAAATCTGATAGATTTTATAATGATATGAATATAATTAAAATAAAAATTATAAATGAAATAAAATAATAAATTTTTTAATTTAAACTCAGATATCATTTAAAAAATTATTTGAAAATAAAATAAAATTATATTTTTATCCGGGATAAAGAAATGTTAAAAAAATTATAAGGTGAACGTAATTGGTGAAGAAATTGAGATGGGTGTTTGGTCCAATTATCAACTACTAGTGGTGGGGAACGAAGTTTTGATTTAGAGTGGCCATTAACAAATATAATGAAGTTAGATGAAGTCGCCTTTCTAAAATCACAAATTGGCATAGTGATCAAAGTTGGACTCCAAATACCGCGTGAAATAGACACGGATATATTGCGGCCCTTTTCACACGTATAATAAGCAAGCAACCAAAGTATCCAAGGAACGCGCTTGCCTTTTGGAGTGCTCTCTTTGGAATGTTGGCATAAACTATGCTTAAAAAACAAATTAATAAGACAATACTCTCAAGTCTATGTCAAATAACTTGCTCTGATCCAAAGAAGATTTTTTTGAGCTGCAAACTAAATAACAAAACTCAAAACTTAATTTGGCATTAAAATTCGCGTTTATGTTTTCATGTTTTCTGGCATCAGCCCTAGAAATTATTTAGCTCTGCATCCAAAAGAATTTGGGTAACTAAAAAGGTCTAAAGAACAATGTTACTTGTGACTTTTGTATTTATTTGTTAAAGTTTAATAAAGAAAAGCTTAAGGGAAATCATTTAACAGAGATTTATTTACTCTTTTATCCCTTCTCCAGAGAAGGGTTGTTAGGGGACAAATCTAGCTAGTTATATTACCTTTCCCGGCAACTTAACAACTACGCCAGTTGCACTTAATTCAATGATGGTTTGAAAATTTAAACTCAAATAGACTTTCATTCCTTTGGTACTGAAAATGGGATACACATATAGTTTCGGTGATAATAAATAAGTGCTATAATAATATAATATATTCTAATGTGTTAAAATATTATATTTTATATAAATAATTATAAAATTATTATATCATGGTTGATAAATATATGATATGGATAATATATATTCTTGTGCTAATTTATTTTAATTATATATTTAAATCATACATTATGATAAATTATCTTGAACTAATTATATAGTTTGCAAATTAGTT
Organism: Saraca asoca; assembly: GCA_026873985.1. Classification (NCBI taxonomy): domain Eukaryota; kingdom Viridiplantae; phylum Streptophyta; class Magnoliopsida; order Fabales; family Fabaceae; genus Saraca; species Saraca asoca. The sequence continues at coordinate 10,026 of JANHAO010006346.1, forward strand.
TATACATATTTTATAGGATTATCAAAAAGGAATGAAAAGTGAGTATTGGAATAAAGCAATAGAAAATATTGTTATGCTCAACTCAAGAAGAAAGGCAAAAAAGGAAGAAATATTCCATGTATTGAAGGATTAGAAGAATGAAGCTTTGGAAGCTTGAAAGTATCAAGAAAAGCCTAAGAAATTCATGGGATATAATTTTTTCTTTCAGACTTAAACTTTCTTGTAAAATAGAGTTTTTCATAATATAAAACTTAAACATGTTTTCAAATTCTTAGCTAATTCAAAAATATTTTAAAAATGTAGAGCACAATCATATTTTCACAAGATAATCTTGGTAAAAAACAAATGAGATATGAGTTTTGGTCTTTTATTTTATTTTGACATTTGGTCATTCTTTTGATTATATCTCATAAAATACTTATGATTTAATTGTGAGGTTTCTTTCATATGAAAATAAACTCAAAAGGCTTTCCACAAACATGTTATTTGCTTAAAATGATCAAGATACCAAAAAGTTATGACTTTTTCAATTTTAAGTCTAAAAATCAGTTTTTTCACAATCAAGTATTTCTAATATTTTCTCAATGTTTTTACAATATCTCAAAAAAAAATACTTATAATGTAAGCATGAGACTAGTTCCATTTGAAATTAGACTCAAGTAACTTTCCAACAATAGGTTGTTTGCTCAAAATAGGCTTGAAATGAAGAAGTTTTAACCTTTTTAAGTTGAGTTTGAAATCCTGTCTTCGCAAGTCAACTTGTCTAAGTTAAATTTCAAAAGTAACAGCAAGTTTTCACACAAAAGTATCCCAAATAGTTATAGAATATTGTGAGATTCTTATATAATCTAAGAATCACCAAATAAAAGATATAGAAAGCTTGAGCTTCATCATTTATCATCTATTACTCTTTCTTTCATCAAAATTAGATCCTAAAACAATCAATTTCAGTCCAGCAACAAAAAAAAAAATTACAAAACAAGAGGCAAAACCTACTAAACAAAAAGGGAATCCTCAATTAATTACAATTTTCTCACCCCTTCCTTCCCAAAAAGGTTAGTAAAGCACAACAAAGAAAACTACAAGAAAAACATCCTGGAAACTCTCAAGAAAGTAAAAGTGAACATACCACTCCTAAATGTGATCAAATAGATTCCACAATATGCAAAGTTTCTTAAAGCCTACGCACTAACAGGAAGCAATTAAAGGGCAATTAGAAGATTAGAGTGGGCAAAAATGTTTCTGCTGTCATCCAAAAGAAGTTGCCACCAAAATGCAAGGATCTAGGTTCCTTCACAATTCCATGTGCAATTAGTCAGAATCATTCCATACATGTCATGCTAGATTTAAGTATATCTATAAATGTCATGCATTATTCTATTTATGCATATTTGAAATTGGGACCGTTGAAGAAAAGTAATGTTGTAATAGAATTAGCAAATAGGTCAATGCTATTCCTGTAGGAGTGCTTGAGGATGTTTTAGTGTAGGTAAATGCCTTCATGTTCTCTGCAGTTTTTTACAATTTGAACATGTATGATGATCCCTCAAATAACTTAACTCTTATCATTCTAGGAAAACCTTTTCTAAAAACTTCTAGAACAAAAATTGATGTTTATTTTGGTTCTTTTACTATGGAGTTTGATGGTGATACCATAAAAAAATATCTTTGATGATGCCATAGAATACCTTCTTGATGATTACTCCCTATGTTGTATTAATGCAACTGACTCCATAATGCAAGATGTTCCAGAGTTGATTGGAAGAGATAAATCAAATGTAGGAATTGGCAATAGCAAGAAATTCAAATAGTTGAAGATAAGTTCTGCATTTCATAGGTGGTAGGAAAATTTGGTGGTCCCAAGAAGTCATGATCTTGGTGGAGAGAAACAAAGATGGACTGTCAAGCCAACAAAGTTAAACAAGGGCACTTCTTAAGAGGTAACCCAAATGTTTTGCTCTCTTTGCCTCTCTCTTTTATTTTAATTGTCCATGCTATTATTGATGATTTTATGCCTACATTAAGGACATTGTAAAATTTAAGTGTGGGGGGGGAAGATTTTAGGATTGTTTTGTTTTACTTGTTGTTTTGCTTTTTGTTTTGTCTGTGAAAAAAAAAGAAAAAAAATTCTATGTTTATTTTGTTCATGTAGGCATTTTACATTGATGATCAGTTTGCTTGGGCCTTGAGTAGATTTATTTTGTTCATGTAGGCGTTTTACATTGATGATCAGTTTGTTTAGGCCTTGAGTAGATTACAATTGATTTTGATGATTGCATAACATAATTGAATAAGTTGTCTTACCTCCTGATTCTTAAATTTGATTAGTATAATGATGGAGTTTGAAATGTTTGTAAATTAAATTTAGTAGATATATAGCTTGTCAAATTTTAAACCATTATTGATGATTTTTATCAGGTTCCTCTTATTTCTTATGTGTGATTTTTTTTTTTCATAAAATTGTTACTCTAGAATCTACTTTGAATCTTTTTTTAGATTACAATGGCACATTCATGCATAAATATAGTTAAGGCATTCTTTAATTGAGCCACTTCTATCCTTTTAGCCTACCTTGCAATGTATCATTTTTAAGCCCCTATGAGCCTAATTGACCTTTTTGCTTGTTATAGAGTCCATTAGAAAGTCAAGCCTTAAATGTCTTTATCTTTTCTAACCTTAAGGATTATTAAAGCATTTAATTCATTAATAAGATAGATTCTTGAACAAGTGTAAGGGTGTGCTAATTGTTTAGTGAAAAGATAATTATGATTCATTTTAATGGTCAAGGAAAAAAAGGAAAAGAAGAAACAAATGAAAAAAAAAAGGAAAAGAAAAAGGGCTCAATGCAATTAAAAAGAAAAAAATAAGAAAAAGAAAATTTTCAAAAAGAAAGTGAAAAAGTGATGAAAAAGAAAAGAGAAAAAGAAGTGATAAATGTTAAAATTTATTATGTAGATTCTAATTTTAATTGCTCCTTTACTTGTTTGAATCTATGCCACAATGCTCTATTAGTTTTTTTGATTTTGTATTTTTATATTCATATCATTTAAAGAAACAAATGAAAAGAAAAAGAAAAAGAAAATTAGTTCAATGCAGTTAAAAAGAAAAAAATAAGAAAAAGAAAATTTTCAAAAAAAAAAGAGCTCACAATAAAAGAAAGTGAAAAAGTAAAGAAAAAAGAAAGAAAAAGAAAAGTGATAAATGTAAAAGTTTACGATGTAGATTCTGATTTTAATTGCTTCTTTGCTAATTTGAATCTATTCCACAACGTTCTATTAGTCTTTTTGGCCCATATCATTCATTTCCTTCTCTTTTCCCTTGGCCACATTACAACCTTTCAAAAGTCATTTTGATTTGTGATATGCATATTATTTAGTAATGAAAATTAGATGATAAGCAAGCTTATGTTAGTACATTTTTATAGATCGAAATTGAGTGAAACACTTTTCCATCTTAAACACAAAAAGAGTTGCATAGAGAGCTTACCTTATCAAGTTAATCTACTTGCCTTTTGAATGAAATTATTTTGCTAGTTGAATTTAAGTTTTGAATTGTCAAGAATGTGCTTAATGAGATGTTATGTCGCCTAAAATTTTTAGTTGTTTCCTTGCTTTTGATTTTGCATTCTCATCATTATTAAAAAGTTTAATGTTAGAGTCTTTGTTTTGAGTCGAGTTTAGCTTTGTTTTCGTGTCTTAACCAAGGATGTGTAAAAGCTAAGTGTGGAAAAATTTGGTGAACATAATTTATACATATTTTATATTCTTTTTATACTTAATCTTTTGTGATATTTATATACTTAATTTGATACTTGTAATTGATTTTGTGGTTTAGTCAGCTTTTGACCTCTATTGGATTAATTCGATAATTTAACACTGTTTCAAGTTTTTAGATTTATCTTGAGTTATGGACTGTGGTTTTATGTGATTCTTATGTCCTTAAAAAGCTAAGCAAAAGATCTAAAAATTTCATGCAAAATCCAAAGTCCAATCCAATCGTTTTAGAGGTTAGATTAAGCCCTAAAGCTGAAACAGTGTACTATCTTGCGACCCAAAACCAATTTCAATATTTTAATTATGACTGAAGCTTCATCCCTCATTTTGGTGCAAACCAAAACCCATAAAATAGCTAAGATCCATCCTCATAACCTTTATAAAGGGCTTGAGGTGAAAATATACCATTTTCATTAAGTTTTAAGACTATGGACTTGAATGACAAATTCTATTATGGGGTTGGACTACTCTGAAAGACTATCTCGATTTTTACCCACATGTGGAGGTAGGAATCAAATTTTTTAGAAAGTTCAAGGCCATTGGAAAGCTAAGTGATAGGCCTATAATTTATACAAAGATATCTACATCCAATTATGTCTCCTTCCAACTAATTAACAACATAACTAGAGTTAGTGCAGTGAGCTCATATAAAAGCTCAATTAAGCCTATTCAATTCTTTACATTAATTTTTTTCTCTACTTTTGTGAAGAGGAAAAGCTCTGCTATGGCAAGAACACCAGTCTCTTTAGATCTTCTCTTCTTTCTATTTTTTGCCTTTTTTTATTTTAATGTGTAGCTAAACTTCTATTTCAATCTGTGTTAATTATGAGACTTGCTTCAATTATTAATTCTCATTTGATTCTCTTGATTCTATGTTTTGATTCTAATAATTACCTTGGATGATTAATTAAGATGGCCAGTTAATTAATTGTTAATTTGTAATTTATTACTAGTTGAATTTTTGTAAGCAATGTTATTTATAGCTATTTGGTTTAAGTAGCAATAAGGTTTTTGATTGTACACTAGTGTGGGTCAATTAAACTAAAGAATTAAGGATAATTAATTAATTTTGCTACTGGGGTAAATCGATTAAGTAGTCTTGATATTCTCATATCTTAATGTTATTAGTAAATTGGTTTAGATGCTAAGCTTCAATTAATTCAGCAATAAAGGTTCATTGGGTGTTTTGCTTAGTTGGCTAATTTAGAGAGAAATTAGCAACAATTAATTAGGTGTTGGGCTTAATTAGATTCTTGGCTAAGCCATCAAAGAGGGAATGAAATATTGGTGTCAATGATTAGTCACTAAATTAATCAAAAGAGTTCCTTGGATTAAAGCTTTTCTCCTCAATTTTTCCCTTTTTCTCTTAATCTTATTTGTTTATGTTAATATTGTTAGTTTAGTTTCTATTTCTAATTAGTTAACTACCAAACCCCTCCCTAATTTTCTACAATTGATACATAGAAATTAATCACTAGTTGCTATAGTTTAACCTGAACTCACCAATGTTATAAGCTTAGGTAATTCCATATCATCTTTGTCGATCTTAACTATCATCAATGATATAAAAAAGCATTTAGCTCAACTGTCAACCTACATAATCAAGTAAAAGGAAGCAATGATTCTCCAATATAATATTTATAATGATAGTCCACTTGGATTTCTTGATTCACATTTGAGAAATGAAGAGAAGAAAATTAAAGCCCAATATCCTTTAGAGGAAATGAATTTAGGAGTAGTAGATGAAAAAAACCCAACTTACATCAATGCATTGTTACCTGAAGTTGAAAAAATGAGAATAACTCAAGTCTTAAAGAAATACATAGATTGTTTACATGGAACTATTAGGAAATGTTAGGTTTAAGCCAAGACCTAGTCAAACACATATTGCCAATTAAGGAAGGATTTCAACACATAAATAAGCTCCCAGAAGTTTTACTCCTGATATTGTTTATAAAATTAAAGAAGAGATTGAAAGGCTACCGAAAGCCAATTTCATCGAAACTACCAAATATGTTAAATAGATTTCAAATATGATTTCAATGATGAAGAAAAATGGAAAACTTAAAGTGTGCATCAACTTTAAAAATTTGAATGACGGACGCTGAAAGATGAATACCCTATGCCAGTAGCCAACAAGCTAATTCATTAGGCTTCAAGGAACATTGTTGTCAACTTCATGGATGAACAAGCTAGGTGTAATTAAGTTTTCATTGTGGAGGATGATAAATAAAAAACAGCTTTCAAATGTGTTAGAGCAATAAAAACCTTCAAATGGGTGGTGATGCCTTTTGGTTTAAAGAATGCAGGAGCAACTTATCAATGGGCTATGAACACAATTTTTCATGACTTAATTAGAAAAAAAATGGAAGTGTACATCGATGATGTAGTAGTCAAAGCTGCATCTCATGATGAACACATCAAAAATTTGATCTAAGCCTTTAAACAAGCATGTCAAAACAATTTGAAGATAAACCACTTGAAATGTACATTTGGTGTTTCTATACATAATTTCTTAGGATTCTTGGTTCACCAAAAAGGGATTGAAGTTGAAAAAAATAAGGTTGAAGCAATTCTAGAGACTACTGCTCCAACAAACAAGAAAGGATTACAAAGCTTTCTCAACAAGTTGAATTTTCTTCAACATTTCATTTCCAATTTATCTAATCATACAAGAATATTTTCATCTTTGTTGAAATTGAACGCATAAGAGGAATTTTGTTGAAAGGAGTGTTATCAATAGGCATTTAAGGACATCAAATGGTATTTAATGTCACCCCTAGTAATTTCGTCTCCAACGTCAAAAAAGCCACTTAAATTTTATGTTTTGGTTTCTAATGATATAATTGGTTGTTTTTTAGCCCAAGACAAAGAAATGAGTTTAGAAGAGGCAATCTTTTATCTTTCTAAGATTTTAAATTCTTTAGAATAAAAATATTCAACAATGGAAAAGTTATGTTTGTCTTTGTATTATTCTTATGTAAAGTTACATTATTATTTGTTGCTGACTAGTGTGCATGTTGTTGCAAAAATTGATATTTAAAGATATATGTTGTCAAAACCATTTATCTTTGGATGAGTTGGAAAATGGGCATCGAGTTTAATAAAAATTTTCTTGCAATACTACCCATCGAAGGCTGTCAAGGGATAAGTAATTGTCGATTTTATAGTTGAGCATCATAAGACAACCAATTATATTAGTATGAAACCCTCAAAGTTATATTTCAATGGTTCTTATTATAAAAATAGTTCAGGTATTGGAGTTTTAATCATTACATAAAAAAGGAAACCAATTAAATTTTTATTTACTTTAGATAAAAATTGCTTTAATAATGAAGCCAAATATGAAGTATTAATAATTGGTTTAGAGATTTTATTAGTTCAGGGAACAAAATCTGTCAAAATTTATGGTGATTCACAATTAGTTATAAAAAATTTCTCAAGAGTATAAATTTTTAAATATGAAATTAATAAAGTATTTGGTAATCACATTCAAACTTTTGAAAAGATTTGAGGATATAATTATAAAACATATGCTAAGGTGAGAAAATGAAAAAGTCAATGAATTAGCTCAAATTGGCTTCGGGTATAATATTGATAAAAACAAATTTGCCAAATTAATTCAACAACATGTTTTCCTGGAAACTATCAAAACTAGAGTTTTATAATAAAGCTAGCATTATGCCATTAGATTGGAGAATTTCACTAGTAAATTACTTGCCAAATCCTTCATTACAAGTTTATCAAAATATTAGAGTAAAAGCCATTAAATTTGTATTAGTAGACGAGTGTCTTTACAAGAAAGGTTTCAAATGACAATTATTAAAATGTTTGGGTTATGAAGAAGCATTAACAGCATTGGTTGAAGCGTATGAAGGAATTTGGGATGCACACCAAGCTAAGTTCAAAATGAAGTGGATTCTTATTCGACAAGATTTTTATTGGTCAAAAATGATTAAAGATTGCATTAATTATGCCAAGGGATGTGAAGAATGTCAAAAACATTGACCAACTTAGAGAAAACCAATAGCTAGACTTAATTATATAATAAAACCATGGCCATTTAGAGGTTGAGCAATGGATTTAATCAGGAAAATATACCCACCATCCTCTCAAGGTCATCATTTTATTTTAGTGATCATATATTATTTTACTAAGTCGGTCAAAGCCATTGTGCTCAAAGAAGTAAAACAGACTGATATAATTGATTTTCTTGAATGTCAAATTGTCTGTAGATTTGGTTTACCAAAAATGATTACTACAGACCATGGAATAGTATCCACAGGTCAACAAAATAAAAAGTATTATAGATTGAAGGGAATTAAAATATTAACTTTGACACCCTATTATGTGGAGGCTAATGGTTAAGTGAAAGCTACCAACAAGGTGATTAAAAAGCATGTTGATCAATATTTGAAAAATTGGCATAAGATGCTTGATAAAACCTTAAGGGCTATAAGAAATACTCTTAACGAGTCAATGGGTGTTACACCATATAAGCTAGTGTTTAGTTATGATGTTGTTATTCTACTTAAATTGACAATTCAATCTTAAAGGGTTCAAAGGCAAAATCAACTATTTAAGGCTAATTATAATGGTTTAATTCTTAACCAATTAGAAGATCTAGATGAAAGTAGGTGGCAAGCTTTAGATAATTTGATCTATAACTATTGACGATAGAATCCAGTCAACCAAGACAGTGCAGAAATCGAATCCAGCTAACCAAAAGTTCAATGAATCCCAAACTGCAATCCAGTTGAGTATGAAAAAAAGAGTAGGAGAAAGAGGAAGAATAGGGAGAGGAGACACAGAGAATTTTTAACGTGGTTTAGCTAAATTTGATTGTTAACCCCTACATCCACGATAGTGTATTTCTAAGAATGCGTTTATAGAGTATCTGTGTTTCTACAGGGATTTTCCCAGTCTAAATAAGTCTAAGGATCGGCCTTTTTTCCAATTCACCTCTACAATAATCTTAACCCCTATTTATAGTTGTTGGGGTGTACCATCTTAGTGTATTCCAAAAAAAGAAAAATAACAAACTAATTGCAAGTTGGTTGACGTATGTAAGTTAGCCATACAAGTTAATATCTACAAGTTGGTCCCTCTTTAGGTTTAACCATAATGAGTTCTCTGGAAGATGGCTAAGGTAATATGTTTTAACCAACGAAATGAGCTAAAACTCATTGTTAATCGACCTAAAGCTGCTAACTTTATCCTATGATTCGAGCTTGTGTCTGACGATTTGATGCCTTTGTCCAGCAATCTCAATCTCGAATGAGCTGGGCTTCTTACAATTGGACTCATCTGTTAGGCTTTTGTCAGCCCACTTTGCATGGTTCCAAAAATACTTATAACAATAACAAAGAAAAATTGGCTACGTCTTACAACAAGTGTTTAAAAGGAAAAAAAATTGACATTGGCCAATTAGTCTAAAAAGTCATACTACCAATGGAAAAAAAGGTCAAAATACGGTAAATAGACCCCATATTGGTAAGGGTCATTTAAGGTTACGCAAACATTCAACAGACATGGCTACAATATAAAGCATTTAAATGAAAATATTGCCAAAATTATAAATAGTAAATATCTGAAAACATATAAACCAAGCATCCATGAAGTGTACATCAAGAATCTAAAATAAAAGTTACAACACTAGTTAAAAAAAGTTGGAAATTTTCTTAAAGTTAAAGTCAAAGGTAGATTTAAGTTCCCTCCATTGATGAGTTACCACCATCTTCTACGACTGTGCTATCTTGTAAGCAACACGAGTTTCATACTCTTAAGTTGTAGTTGTCTTAAGATCGGTTAAGACATCTCTAACTTTTTTGGCAAATTGGGCTCTATCTTCATGAGAAAAATCTTAACAGCTCAAGAGAAAGGAAGCAAAATGAAATATAAAGATTAAAAACACTATTAAAAATTAGATAAAAGAAGGGTTACTTTTTGACACCTCGAAAAGGCATGAAGGAATAGCTTTAATTACCTATAGGTGTAGCTATCATTATTACATGTTAAAAGACATGCAAATCTATCAATTAATGGTTCTATGTATCATAGACCAACTCAAAAGTCATGATTTTGGTCAAGCAATTCCACCAAAGCCCTTTTCAATATGTCTTTCAAATTTCTGAGTTAGCCAATTACTTAAACCAAGATTATGAAGATATAGTTTGACTCTATGTTTATGTTCGACCAAGGTTTCCGATATGTCAAAATTTCACCAACCAAACCAAACCAAAGTAAAAAACCTCTGTTAGCTATTTGTTTTTAGTCAAGTCAACTATGAGCACATGATGAACAGTTACCTTGCAATTATCATATCGTTTTTATTTCAAATTTTATTTTTTATTGTTTTACTAGGTCGTATGTCTATTTTTCTAGGGGTAACTTTTCTCGAACAGTTATTCAAAGAAATTGCCTATATTCTTTATAAATAGTGCACCAACACACTAATGAAGGATAATCTTTTCATAACCACTCAACTTATCAAAACATACTTTGTGTTCCTTCTGGCTCTCTATTACAAAATTCAATACTTTGCTAATCCTTTTAGTTTGTAGGAATCCCCTAACTCTCATGCTTGTTATTTCATGTGTGATGTAATTTACAACCATTTGGAGTGAAATCTTTATATATTTTATTATTGTCAACTGTATTGGTTTATTTGAAGATCCTAGAAGATCAAAATCCCTATTGTTTGCTGTGAAGGATCCATCTAGGAATCGAAGCTTTCTAGCCTATGAAATTTGGCTTATGTTAATGTTGGATTTTGGTTGTATCCCAAATTCTGACCAACGGGGGGTTCTTTGGGATCCCAGGCCTGTTCTGGATTTGTTAGTGTGTAAATGAAAAGCAACAGAGTAAGTGTGACAAAGAATATGAGGGGAGACACTCAATTTTTATGTGGTTCGGCCAAATCTAGATGCTCTGGACCCTACGTCCACGGCAAAGACTTTACTATTGTAACTTCTGAGGGTTTTTCTCTTCCCCAGCCCCCTTTCTCCTAATAATACCATCCTTATTTATAGAGGAAGGGTGAGCTTCATACATTAATTACAAGCTATAGTTGTTTTACATCAAATAAATGAGAAAAGACAGTGAATAGACTGTGATCCGGCTGCTGGCAGCTTGTAGGCTATGGAGATGGATCCTTTAGGCTGGCTGTAGGCTTTAGGGCCATTTATCTGTGTTGAGTAAGATGCTTCGACATCCTTAACGAGGGCTCTTGATATTAGGGATGTCGTGGGACTCGCTATAGCAGGCGCAAGAATGATTGTCAATCTCGCTGGGTCGTGTTATCGCTAAGATGATGCTATGCGGGACATATCTCGTGTCGTTATTACGAGCAAGACAAGGCCTGACGCTTGGGATTACTTTTGTCGTTACCACTTTCTGCTATCCACAATGAGGCCTCTCGAGCACTTCCTATTGAGGCACGAGGGTTAGTTTACGTTTTCTTCATAGGCTCGTCCTCGTGGGGCCATTTTTCAGTATACAACATAAGCCCCCCCAACTTTCAACTCGCGCAGGCGTGCTGGGAGTTTGGAGACCCTTTGGACTCCTACCGGTCATGTTTCTTCTAGAACCATCATTTCATTTTTCCATGTCTTGTTCCTACCGAGGCGTCTTCAGCAATTATGACTGCACTGAGTTGGGTCCTTTCCAAGGCTATT
>JANHAO010006347.1:0-21487 GCA_026873985.1 Saraca asoca
CATAAATTTTTGGTTCCTTGGAAGTGTGGGGAAACTCTCTTTGGATGACAATGGACATGTTTTCCCCCACACTTATCTCCTTATGTTCTCTCTTGGGAAATGGAGGAGCAGGAAATGAAGAGGCAGCACTAAGAATCTCAAGTTGAAGGTTGGTTTCTTCTTCTAATTCTCCTTCTTTTTTTGCTGGTGCCAACTCTTCTTCTGCATCTGCCTCTTTTTCTGGTTTAACCTCTTCTTCTTTTGATGCTTTTTCTTGGCTTCCATTTGCTGGAAATTCTGGTGGTTGCTACATAGAAAGAATGGTTTCTACTAGAGGGACTATAAAACCACCTGGAAGCTTAGCAATTTCTTTCAAAATAGCATCATTATTTCCCAAGGAATGAAGGAACTCAGAACATGCAACATTATTTCCTAAAGGTGCAAAATTATCACAGCATGCAAGATCATATCTCATATAAGTAGAAATTTCAGCATATGCAGCACACTTGCTATTCTTATCATAATATGCATAACATCTAAAACAATTAACATCTAAGAATCCTATAATTTCAGGAAACTCAGCAAGCATATCATTATGTACATCATCAACATGCATACCACATTCAACCAAATCAGAAAATTTATCATCATGCATATTAATGACATGTAATTCAGAAACCATATGCTGTTATTCTAAAGGATTGTTAAATGTTTGGGAAAGGACAGAAAACTCAGCTAAATCAGTAAATTCTGCATGAGGCTTATCATAAATGTCTTGATATGGTGGCTTCTGTTCTTTGTTGAAACTTATTAGTATTGGCTGCCAATTACTGTATCAACTCCTCCAAGGTAGGTTCAGGTTGAATAGCTACTGCAGGATCTTGTTCATGCATAATTGGTTGCTGCTGCTATTGATACTGGCCAGAATGACTTTCATAGGGTATGTCAGAACATTCCATGCATCCAGGGCCATATGCATCAGGGAAAGGATCATAAAATGGCTACTGCTGAAGTTAGCTGAAACTGGTCTCATATGGCGCATCAGATTAGTCCAGCCATCCGGGATCATATTCATTAGGACTGTTGTCACAGAATTGCTGCTGCTCATACTGATGTTCACCCAAAAAATTACCCATTGCAGCAACTTGGAGTCCATAATCCATCCATCTAGGTTCATAAAGTTATTGTTGCTACTAGAATTGATATTCACCAGGAAACATGCTTGCTGCAACAGCTTGGTCTACTGGATGGTTTGGCTGTTGAAATGGCTGCTGGTATGGCTGTTGGGATCTGCCCAGAAAATTGCTTACCATAGCAGTAGGATGAGCTTGGTAAAAATTCTCCTCTTGATGAAATATTGGACATGACTCAATTGGCTGAAATGGGGCAGATTCTTATGCAAGTATTGTCCATTGTCTCACCAAGGAAGCTAACTCATTAAGCTTATGCTCCATCCTTGTAGTAGGACTAGAACCAGATTTCTCTTCCTTTTTTTTTAAACTAATCAACTAGCAAAGGACCTACTCATGCACATGCAAAATGTAGAAATACATGCAGGGTGCACAATGCATGTAGAGTGCAAGAATGCATGATATGCAACACTACACTAAAGTGCCTAAAAAAATGACAAGAAATAGAAAAACACAGCAACACAACAACAAAGTAACTTAATTAACTAGTCTTCTCCTAAACTTCTAAGCAGATTCAAAATCAATTCCAATAGATTGTGCTTGGAAAAAAAACTAGCAATCAAACACTACACTACACAAAAAGGCTGAAAGAAGTAGCAAAAAACTAAAAACATAGAGTCACAACACAAGATCACAACAACAAAGATAAAAACCACTCAAAACAACAAATGTAGGGTATAGGGTGCAGGAATATCAGAAATGCAATAGATGACACTACATTAAAAAGGCTGAAATATGATAGGAAACCAGAAAACACAACAACTAAGGCTAAAAACCACTTAAAACATATCTAATTAACCAATCTACACATTTTTAAAAATCGCTAGACCACCACAACTTAAAAATTACCACTTAGGGGAACCTAAAAATTAAATAAAAAATCGTAGAAAAAAGAAAACGTGGTGTAAACAATGGAATTTGGCTGAAAGATGTGCTTGCAATGAGCCTTGATGGCCTTGATGTCCTCTAATTGTCCACCAAATTTTAGCCAATTCCGAGGTGGTGATTCCAGCTATGAATAGTGCTAATGAAAATTTGAAAAATAGAACCAAAAATATGGAAAAATAGGGGAAAAAGACAAAGGTAGCTGCAAAACAAAATGTTAGTGGAAAAAAGTACTCTTAATAAGATTGATAAAATCAAAATGATCCATGACAACGGCGCCAAAATTTGATGAACACAACTTGTTGGGGTCGATCACATAAGAAATTTATAATACTGGATTACCTAAACTATTTGTAGCATAGGCAACACTAGGTCGTGTCCAAGGATCATTTTAGGATGATGTTATCAACCAAATTAGAAGATGTAAATGGGGGGCTGGCAGAACTAAATCCTAAGCTAAACTACACTAATAAAACCAAAAACATAAGAAAACAACATGCAACCAGCTAAGGGAATCAATCAACTTGAGATCAATGCATCCTGGATCACTAAATATTCATTCAATTGTCAACAGTCATAGCAAAAAGTCTTGGAATGACTAATGAATGTATCCTAAGCAGTCAAGATTTAGCCAAGAAGCAAATACATCAAAAGCTCAATGCATTACTTGGTTTCTGCCTTTCTCTTCTAAAGTAGATCATGAAGCCATTCAATTCAGATTTCACAAGTAAAATAGAGAGGAAGGAGAATAAATGGCTAACAAGTGACTATAAGAAACAAATACCAGGATCTCAGCATTAAATCTTCAAGTTGTAGCCCCTTGGACTGATTATAGCTTCAGCCTTCCATGGCAGGCCGAAAATACAAGGAAAAATGGAAGAAAAACAAGCTAACCTAAGCTACCAAAAACTACCCTAAAACTACACTAAAACGCAGCTTTGAAACTGAAGCAAAAGTCTCTAAAACAAAAGGTTCCACCTGGGTAAAGAAGGGAAGGTAGAATGCTTAGTGGGAGTAGGTAGAAAGTTTATTAGTTTTGCTTTCTACCACTGAATTGCATGTTGTCCAACTTGTAGGCTACATTTCCTTTCTTTTTTGCTGAATTTCATGTTTCTAGCTAGCTAGTTGTGGGTTGGACAAAGTGATGGATCATTAGGCTCAAGTGTATGCCAATTGCGGCCTTAAAACACCAATTCTGCAGTGGCCCATTTTATCAACATTCTACCCTTCATTTGTAGCTCAGTTTTGATGCCCAATTTGATCTTTTTAGCTTAGGAACCCTCATATGAAATGTGTATTTATGTGTTAGCTTCCAAATGGGCTTAGTTTCACCTCAATTTGACTTGTATATCTCCAGATATGGCTTGTTGAATGCACTGAGGTCGGGTGCTCAGGACAGTATTTTGGCAGCATTCTGGTGTTAGTTTCAACTCAAAATTTAGATAACCAATCGTGCAATTCAGTCTTGGAGGTCCGCATAAAAGTTGTATATATTTCTATTATCTTTTCGACAAGATAAGAATCACATTAATTGAGTAAGTGTAGCTAAAGATATGGCCAAATTACAGAAACTGCTCAAAATTGGCCAATTATGCAGAATTTTTCGAATGATGCCAATTGACATTAAATCACAAATACACATTAACACAACTAGAATTAAATCATTTTGGCCCTTAGAATGATAAGTATGAGGACAAATAAATGCATCAAATCTTGTGTTATCAACTAATTAGACATAGTGTTTTCAAAACTTAATACTATTGATAAATCAATTGGGGTGTTGGCAATCAAAGCCAATTAATTGCTAGGCTTGGTTGGCAAATTTAAGAGGAAATTAACAAGAATTAATTAATTTTTGGACTTAATTAATATCTTAGCTAAGCATTCAAAATGGGAATGAAAGAATAGCTTTATAGATAAATCATTGAATTGGTTGTCAGAGTTGCTTGGATTGAGCTTTTATCTACAAGTTTTCTTTTTCTTATTTCTATTTTGTTATTCACTCAATTTGTCTGATTTAATTCCTAGCCCTATTAGATAGCATCCAACCCCCCATTTCACACTATAAACACATAAGATTCAATCTTCAATCACTGTGGAATCGACCTGGACTCACCCTAGCTACTAGCTTAGGTAGTTCAGCATTCTTATTTTTGCTAGTCTTGACATCAAATATCAACTATCATAGGTTAGTAGCTATCTAGTCAAAACTGTGTGGCACATGTCACCCACTTTTGGACAATATGCCAACCTTCTAATAAATTTGAGCTAAATATGGATAGATAAATGAGGCATTGTGGATTTTGTCACCTAGATAACTAAAATCTTATGTATAACATGTTCACAAGCCAACTTTAGTGTGTAGTCAATGCATTAGCATATAGCCTCTAGTATACATTAAGAAAGGACTTCTTATGATTCATTACATAGTTTGAGTGTATAAGGGGAGTCTCTAAGCCACCATACTTTAATCCCTAGGCCATGCCATAGTGACTGCTCAGGTCATCAGATGCACCCATTGTAATGGGCATTCTAAGCCAAAGCCCTTATGGTACAAGTAAATATATTTTTTCCAAAATGACATAAGGGCTTTTTTCCTAACCCAAAAGGTTTCTAATGCACCATCTAATATGAACACGAAGATAAAAATGCAAGGATCATAATCATATACTTTTCTACTCGTACTAAACAAATAATATATGCTAAAAAGACACAAATACTGCCAAAATAAGAAAAATATGAAAAAATAATACACCAATGCATTTGCTTCCAAATACACTCCATAGGGCTTTTTCTTCATGCTTGATTTTCTTACCAAGTTTCATCCAAAATCAAGTATGTTTGGTTGTTGAATTGGTTCATAAGGCCAACTTGTGATATTAAGTCATTCCTTTAGCAATAATAGGCAAAAAAATTGGATATATCTCAAATTAAAGATCTTGAATCAAATGTTTGTACTTTCAAAAAGATTACTAAATTAAGATTTACCAAAGTCTATTCCTCTTTCCCTATGGAATTCTCTAAAATATATCTTTATGATGGGCATATTCATAAATTAAGGTACTTTTCTTGGAATGGATATCCTTCGTCGCCTTTGTTGCCATTATTCTATGCCGAGATGTTGGTTGACCATCATATGTCGAACAACCATATTAGAAAACTTTGGGATGGTGTACGGGTATAAATGTATAATTTTGTTGGTTGAATGTCATATTTTTGTCTTGTCAATCTAAAAATTAAAAAATAAAAATAATGAAAAAATATAAAAATATGAAAGTTTTTATCATTTTAAAAAAATGTAAATTGATAGTAATCTTGTTTTATGTTAGTTTTCATTTATTTTCATTTCATATATGAAAAAAAAAATATAAAAATGGATAAAAAATATAGAAAATATATACTTCTTTTTTGGAATATATCATTAAATTTTGTTTGAATAAGATTGCCCAATTTTTTAATTTTATTTTTATCTATTTCTCACTTATTATTAAGGAGAGGGTTGATCCTTCCCCAATTAATTATTATTTAAGTTATCTTTTTAGAAAAGATATAAGGTTGAAAATAATTATTATAAGAGAGCACGTTCATCTTTCTCCAGTTAGTTATCTTTTAAATATTTTTTAGAAAGGACACAATGTTAAAGATAATTGTCATTAGTGAGAGGGTTTATCTTCCTCCCAATTAATTAATTATTATTATTGTCTATTATCCTTAATATTTTGTATTAGTATATTACATTTATATATTGTTATGAGTGGAAATTGGTCTCGCAATGCAGACCAGAAATAGTCCAGCAAAATCCAAGTCTGAGCAACAAGGGTCCAGCATGTTAAGGTTGGTGACGCTAAGTCCCTGCTCGTATCCTCGGCAGCTGATCTTGCATGAGCATGCTACGTAACCAACAAAGCCATTCTCACTAAGTGAAGAGTGGTAGTGACCTCGAACCAAAGATCTTCGGTAGCAAAATGAAACATTCAGCCTAGCCCAAAAGCTCAGTAAGATGGAGCACTAGGCCAACAACGATTGCAAGCCCAGGGCCTCAGCTCACAAAGTAGGGCAAATTGCCCAGTAAAAGACTCAATGAGATAAGGCTTAACAAGATCAAGCTCCCGATAAGCATACATCAACTCACAGCCCAAAGCCAACAAGAGGGGCCCACCCCACAGAAAGTAACCTGTAGGAGCCAAATTGTAAGAAATTAGATTGTCTTGTACTTTCATTACATGATGTAACATTTTTACAACTTGTAAAATTTCTATTGTAACCTTCCAGCCTCTATAAATAGGAGGAGAAGGATCCTTTGTAGAGCAAGCCGAAAGAGCTATACAGAAACTCTATAAAATTTCCTTCAGATTAATAAAAAATCTACCATGGACGTAGGGTCCAGTGCACTCAGATTTAGTCGAACCACATTAAAACATTGTTTGTCATTATTGTTCTTCCTTTTCATCTTCTTTTCTTACTTCACTAATTGAGAAATAGCTTGGGGATAAAAGAACTACATTGGTTGGCTAAAGTTTGACCCCGAATCAGATTTCACCATCAACATTTTGGCATTAGAAGGAGGGCCCATCTGTTTTCCTGCTTATTTGTTTGTTTAGCAACAATGGCAAAAGGAAGGCCTGCCAAAACTTCGGTCATTGCAAATGACTAGTGTAAAGGTCATACAACAAGTGCTTCTACCATCCCTATTACCGATTAGGTGCAAGCACCCCACCAATCCCAACAAGTGCTTAAGGGCACAGTGAAAGTGCTAACCGAAATAGCTAGAGCACTGGCCCAAGGTGCCCAAAGGCGAGAATAAATCTTTATGCAGCTCCAACAGTTGCATGAAGGAGCCCAGAAAGAAACTCATGAAAATCATCATGATCAGCGATGTAGGGATCATAGTTGGCTAAAAGCTCTAGCCTTCAGCCTCGAGCATAGGACCCAATGACGAGGGAAGTTCTGCAAAGATTGAAATAACTGGAGGAACACCCCCAGTCTTAAAATAATCAACCTTGCTATGAGGAAAGCTCTCCATTTTCTATGGAAATTGAAATGGAGCCTCTCCCATAAAAGCTCAAAGTGCTCGCTATCTTGTTATATAATGGGAATAGTAACCCGTGCCACTATCTGGATGCATTTAATGTCCAGATGGATCTTTAAACAATTGATCCTTTAGTCAAATGCTATGTCTTTCTAGCGACATTAGGAGGCATACCCCAAGCATGGTTCAGAAGCCTCCTGACTTGCAGTGTCAATAGTTGGGAAAAGTGCCAAAGGAAATTCATCAATCAGTATCGAGCACTAAAGAGATAGCTTACGCCACCTTGCCACCTCGCCATGATCTTTCAGCAAAAAAATGAATCCCTAAAGGATTATATAGCTAGATTCAGATACGAGGCAACCTTTGTAGAGAATCCCTTGGAGGAGAGTATCTTGACAGCAATCTCCATGGGACTTTGCAAAGATGGAAAGGTATACAAAAGCCTTTATAAGTCCCCGGCGTGAGATCTTACTAAATTCTATGAGTGAACTGCTAAGCAAATTAGGTGGGAAGAAACCTTTGGCATGAAGGAACCCAAGCATAAGTGTAAAATGTCCAGTGCTCCCTAGAGCAAGAAGAGGGGCGATGAGAATCATAACCACGATGCCAATAGCTAGTCTGCAAAGAAAATGAGGGTCAAGTGACCTCAGCATCAAGGTCACTATGAAAACTATAGCATTCTATCTAACACAACACATAGGATCTTTGAGGTAGAAAAGGGCAATGAAGATTTTAGGAAGCCTAGGCTAATGATCAAATCTTTTCACATTCCATGGGACTTTGCAATCATGGAAAGGTATACAAAAGCCTTTATAAGTCCCCGACATGAGATCTTACTAAATTCTATGAGCGAACTGCCAAGCAAATTAGGTGGGAAGAAACCTTTGGCATGAAGGAACCCAAGCATAAGTGTAAAATGTCTAGTGCTCCCTAGAGTAAGAAGAGGGGTGATGAGAATCACAACCATGATGCCAATAGCTAGTCCGCAAAGAAAACGAGGGTCAAGTGACCTCAGCATCAAGGTCACTATGAAAACTATAGCATTCTATCTAACACAACATATAGGATCTTTGAGGTAGAAAAGGGCAATGAAGATTTTAGGAAGCCCAGGCTAATGAGAAGCCTCGCCAAGTTTAAGGACTCAGGCAGATTTTGTGTTTACCATAACAAGGTTAGACACACCACCTCAAAATGTTGGGCACTAAAGGATGCCATAGAAGATCTCATCAAAAAAGGTCACTTACAGGATTATATGGTGGGGCCATTAGAACAACAAGCTTAACGGACTTAGTGAATTACTGATCGAGAGCCAGAGCCCTCCATTAGAACCATATTTCAATCCTATAATGTTATGCAAAAGTTAATAAAAAAATTTGAATTTTTGCATGAATTGTCTAGCGGGATGCTGTGTAAAAAGAGAGCAGTTGTATGTTGATTCAATTTTATTCCCAGCTGATTAGCTAAAATGTGGAAGTGTTATTCATTTAGCAAAAAGTTGTCACCTCGCTAACCTACAAATACATTTGGGGGTGAGATGGCACAAAGCCTACCCTATCAATACATCCAAAATGAGTAGAATCCATCAAAGAACTATGTGCTCATTGAGGTGCGAAAGCATTATTAAACACTCGAATCTAGTAAAGAGCCGAGAGCTCGCTAAGGTGCAAGGATGCTACAATAAATTAATCATGGGATCGTACCATTAAACTCGTAACTATTATACAGGTGAGTGCTTGCAGCTTACATGCAATAGGTGCAATTCGCATATGACCTGCTCGAATACTATCACTCATTAATCAAGGTGACTATGTCAAGGAAAAGAATGATTGATTGGTCAAATAAACATTTCATTGATTTACAAGAATACATAGTGCCATCAGCGACATACAAGGCACCCTCTATACGACACTCATCTACAAAGAAAAAGCTTATACAAAAAGCCTCGCATAAATGAGGAAAAATTTACATCAGAAAATAAAAGCTACAAGGTCTGCAAAGAAGAAGACGATCGGCTCCCTGAAGATGAACTTCATCCGATCGAGAGATTGAGGGGCATGCCAAGTCCCCAACTTTCTTCTTCTTATATCTCTCCTTAGCCAACAGTTCCTACGAACCCAGAGCAATTCAAAAGGCATCAGGAGGCTGGCTGGCAAGGCTAAAGCTCATAACAAACCTATGAGGAAATAATCCAAGCACGAGATCTCTCTCATGACAAGCATAAAGAGCCATCCATGGGTGCCATGTGCAGTAGGCTATTCACGCCTTGGGATCTCTTGTAGTACGCTATGCATGCCTTAATGTGCCTTATCAGAGGCCAAGCCACCAAAAACATGGGAGGCTTAACTAAAGCATCCATCAAGCCATTCCATGAAGAAGTAAGAAGAGCTCTCAGGCTTTATAAACTAGTCCATGTTTAGTGAATGAGCCAGCGGATAACTGGTTGTCCCTGATTGAATAATCCAAAGAAAACTAGATGGCCATGCCAACGACTATAAAACATGATTAGTAAGAAGTATGGTCTATAGCAAATGAAAAGAAAGATTGAAAGTTTGAAATGACAACACGGCATACTAAACATAAAGAATTTGACTACACAGTAAAAGTTATAACTCCTAGTCCGTGAAGCAAACTGGGAGTTGGGGGGCTTATGTTATGAGTGGAAATCAGTCTCATAAAGCAAACAGGAAATAGTCTAGCAAAAGCCAAGTCTGAGTAGCAAGGGTCCAGCTCGCTAAGGTTAGGGATGCTAAGTCCCTGCCCGCATCCACGACAGCTGATCTTGCACAAGCTCACTATGTGACCAACAAAGCCATTCTCACTAAGTGAAGACTGGTAGCGACCCTAGACCAAAGATCTCATGTAACGAGATGAAACATTCTACCCATCCCAAAAGCTCAATGAGAAGGAGCACTAAGCCAGTAGCGATCGCGAGCCCAAGGCCTCAGCTCGTGAAGTGGGGAAAATTGCCCAGTAAAAAACTTAGTGAGATAAGGCTCAACGAGATCAAACTCTTCACGAGCATACATCAACTCATAACCTAAAGCCAACAAGAGGGGCCCACCCCATAGAAAATAACTTGCAAGAGCTTAATTGTAGGAAATTATATTGTCTTGTACTTTCATTACATGATGTAACATTTTTTCAACTTGTAAAATTACTATTGTAACTTCCCAACCTCTATAACTAGGAGGAGGAGGATCCTTTGTACAACAGGCTAAAAGAGTTATGCAGAAACTCTATAAAATTTCCTTCAGATTAATAAAAAAGCTACCATAGATGTAGGGTCTGGTGCCGCCTAGATTTAGGTGAACTATGTCAAAACCTTGTTTGTCATTGTTGTTCTTCCTCTTCCTCTTCCTTTCTTACTTCATTAACTGGGAAACAGCTTGGGGATAAAAGAACTATATTGGTTGACTAAAGTTTAGCCCCAAACCAAATTTACCGTCAACATATATATCTAAAAAATATATAAAAAAGGGTTTTGGTTTTGTTTTAACAATAAAAAAGATAAATAAATATATAATATTTTTTATTTTTATTTTATTTATTTCTATATTTATCTATTTATCACTTTGTTTTATCTTTTTATTATTTTTTAGTTTGAAGATAATAGTAGGACACAAATAGATTCAAAATAATCAAAACACAAACAAATTCAAAATAATCAATATTTGAATGTCCTTCTCCAATTATAAATAAAGAACATTTCAAAGGCGAATAGACACATAAAAAAATCATAAAGAAGAAAGACTGAGAAATCATTTAGAGAGAGGATAGTTTAAGAAATCATAGAAAGAGAGAGAAAAAAAGATCATAGAGAAGAGGGATTAAAAATTATAAAGGGGAGAGACACATAGAAGTCATAGAGAGAGGAGATACAAAAAAAAGAGTAGAGAAAAAATCATAGAAAAAGTCATCTAGTGGGAGATATAAGAAAAAAAGTTGGAGAAAAAAGAATGGATTTCTTTATATGATTTTTTTTATTTCTTTGATATATTTTTGCAAGGTAAAAGTGTCCAAGAAAAATAGTGAAGTAGTTGCCTCTTGTTATTGTTGAGATTGTACAAAGGCATTGCTATGAACACTTGGGAATCAAGTTTATAGAGCACTAGCAAATATGGAACTTATAAACATATATTCTTTCTATTTGACACCTTATTGAATCTATTTCTGTCATTGTACTGAATAAACATGCAAAGCATTGTACTTATTTTGATTTAATTTTAATTATGATCTACAAGTATGTGATTTGCTTTGAATTTGTAGGATTTAAAGATTTGATCTATTGATATTTACTAAATTTTGAAAATTCAATTTTAATGGTTTCTAATGGAAGCATCAGATCAAATCAAATCAATTCAATTGTAGTCTCCAAAATGTTCACTAACTGAATGCTTACCAATGTGTCACACTTTGATTTTATATACATGTGTGCGTGTGCACGCGCACGCGCACGTGTGTGTTTTATTGGTTTGCTAACTATTTGATGGATATTGAGATCGACAAAGATGGTACAGAGCTACCTGAGTTTATTGTAATGGTGAGTCTAGGTCGAACTACTGAGATTAGCAATTAATTTCTATGTATTAACAGTAAAAAATGGTGGGATTTGTGATTAACTAAATAGAAAATGAATTTACACAAATTGTACTAACATAAGCAAACAAAATCAAGGAAAAATGGGAAATCAAAGGAGAAAAACTTCAATCCAAGGGACTCTTGTAATTAATTCTATAATTGATTATTGACACAAATGTTTCATTCCCTCCTTCACTATGAAGGCTGTTGAGACTAGTAAAGATAATGCTGAATTAACTTGGCCTATTGCAAGGGTGAGTCGAGGTTAACCATAGAGACCAATTGTTTATTTCAGTGTTTTCATAGTGTGAAATTGTGGGGTTGAATATTTTCTAATTAGAAATAGGAATTTAAACAAACAGTGTTAATGCAAGCCGACATAATCTAAAGGAAAGGGAAATCTAATGAAAAAAAAAACTCAATCCAAAGAACTTTTGTAATTAATTTTATGATTGATCATTAGCATAATTATTTCATTCCCTTTTTGACCACTTATCTAAGAATCTAATTAAGCCCAATAGGTAATAATTTTTTTAATTTCTTCCTAAATTGGCCAACCAAGCCTAAAACATGATTAACCCTTATTGCTGAATCGATTGAAGCCTAGCACCTCAACCAATTCACCAATAACATTAAGGTCCAAAAATATCAAGAATAATTAATCAATTTACCCCAGCAACAAATCAATTAATTACCCCCAATTCTCTAGAAAAATTGACTTACCCCATTAGTAAATCAAAACCCTATTGCTATTCCAACCAAATAGTCATAAATTACCAAATTATTTATAAAAATTCAGCTAGAAGTAAATTACAATGAATAATTAATTAATGAACCCTATTAACTAATTGTCTAAAGCAATGATAAGCAATAAAATAGAGAATCAAGATAATCAAATTGGAAACAAATTGAAAATAGAAGCAAGTCTCACAACCAACAAAAGAATTGATTCAAAATTTTCATTAGATTGAAATGAAAGTTTAGCTACACATTAAAGTTAAAAAAAAAAAAAAGGAAAAACCTATTTAGGGCTAGATTCTTAGCCTAGTAGAGCTCTTATTTTTTTACAAAATTAGCGACAATGAAAAATGAATCTCAAAGCTATTATAATTGTGGCTCAGTTGAGCTTCTATAGGAGCTCACTACACTACCTCTATTTAGGCTGCTGATTAGGGCTGGAATGAGGCTTAATTAGGTGTGGATCCTTTCATATAAAATGCAGCTTAGTCTCTTAAGAGTCTAATGATCTTGACCTGCATAAAAACTCAATTTCTATCTCAACTCATGGGCTAAAAATGAGACAGTTTTTCAGGATAATCCAACCTATAATAGAATTTAACATTTAATTCAACACTATGGGCTTGGGTTTGCACGTGTGGAGCTCCACTTATGAATAAATAACTGAAACTAGCTCTAGGCCACAACATTACATTCTGTTCCAGCTTGTGGGCTTAAATTGACCTCCAAAATGGTTGAATTGGGCTTTGGACTCTTCATGACACTTTTAGATCTTTCCTTAGCTTTCCAAAAATATGAGAATCGCCTAAAACTAAAGTCTAGAACTCAAAATACACCAAAAAACTGAAATAGCATGAAATAGTGTAAATTTACCAATTTATTTCAATTAAACACAAAAACTAAGTAAACCACAAAACCAATTATAACTATCTAATTAAGCACATAAACATGTCAAAAGACTAAGTACAAAAGGGATATAAATATGTACATATTGTGTTTATAAAACAACTTAGCTAAGAATCTAATTAAGCCCTACATTAATCAATTATTGCTAATTTCTCTCCAAATTGGCTAATCAAGCCTAACACCTAGTTAACCCTTACTATTTAATTGGTTAAAGCCTAGCATATCAACCAATTCACTAATAGCATTAAAACTTGAAAATACCAAGACTAATTAGTAAACTTACCCCAAAAACAAATTCATTAATCACTCCTAATTCTTTAGGAAAATTGACTTACACCAGCATACAATCAAAAACCCTATTACTACTCAAGCCAACAACCATAAACAATATTGCTTATAGAAATTCAGCTAGTAGTAAATCACAATGAACAACTAATTAACAAGCCATCTTAATTAATCACCCAAAGCAATTAATGGAATTAAAACAAAGAATCAAATTGGGAACACAATAACAATAGAAATAAGTCTCACAGTGAATAAAATAATTAAAACAGAATTTAGTTTAGATTGAATAAGATGTTTAGCTACAAATTAAAAAAAAATAAAAGCAAAAAAATAAAAGAGGAGAGAAAACCTAAATGGGTAGGTATTCTTGCCCTAGCAGACCTCCTCCTCCTTACAAAAGTAGATAATTTGAAAAGAATATAAAGAATGATTATAATTAGGTCTCAACTGAGCTTTTATATGAGCTTATTGCACTACATCTACTTGGGCTACTAATTAGGGCTAGAAGGAGGCACAATTGGATGTGTAGCTTCATCTCGTAGAAGTCTAATGACCTTGACCATGCTCAAATATTCAATTCCTAGTGTAAATTGAGGGCTCAAGTCAAAACTATCTTGCAGAGCAATCCAACCCCCTAACAAAGGTTGTTGTTTGGATCAACAACCTTGAAACTTAATGAAAACTATGCAGTTTCACCTCAAGCCCTTCATAAAATTTTTAGGGATGGATGTTAGATATCCAATGGGCTTTAAGGGATAGAGCCCCAATAATGATCAAAATACCAAAATTGGTTCTAGCTAAGTAGGTCAACACTCTATTTCACCTTTTAGGCTTAATTTGATCTCTAAAATTATTGAAATGGGCTTTGGATTCTTCATAACATTTTTGGAGCATTGCCTTAGCTTTCCAAACATGTAAGAATCACCCATAACCAAAATCTAGAACTCAAAAGGCACCTAAAACTTGAAACAATGCAAAATTACCAAATTAATTCAATTAAGCACAAAAATTGACCAAACTAGAAATCTAATTACAAGTATCCAACTAATCACATAAATATGAAAAAAGAATAAGCATAAAAAGGATATAACATATGTACAAATTTTTTTCGTCAAATTCCCCCACATTTAGCTCTTGCACATCCTCGAGCAAGACACCAAAATGAAACTAAACTAGACTCAAAACAAAATCTCTAACACTAACCTTTTAACAATGATGAGAATACAAATCGAAAAGCAAGGGAACAACCAAAATTTTAAGGGACATAGCATACCATGAAGCAAATTATTCACAACTCCAAACTCAAAATCAACTAGCAAAGCAATTTTATTCAAAAAGTAAGGATTTCAACTTGGTAGAGCCTCATAAGGTAAGCTCTCCATGCAACTCTCTTTAACTTTAAAATGGGAAAGTGTTTTGCTCAATTTTAATCCATGAAAATGCACTACCATAAGCTTGCTTATCATTTAATCTTTATTAGTTAAATAACATGCATAATACAAATCAAAAGGAGTTCACAAGGGTTGTAATGTGGCCAAGGTAAAAAGGAAAGAAATGAATGTTGAAAATATGAAAATGCAAAACTAAAGAGACTATTAGAGCATTGTGGCATAGATTCAAACAAGTAAAGAAGCAATTAAAACCGGAATCTACATCACAAATGTTCACATTTATCACTTTTCTTTTTCTCTTTTCTTTTCTTCAGTTTTTTTCTTTCTTGTATTTTGAATTCTTTTTTTTTTTGGAAATTTTCTTTTTCTTATTTTCTTTCTCTTTAATTCAATTGAGCTCATTTTCTCTTTCTTTTTTTTTCTTTTTCTTTTGTTTCTTTTTTTTCCTTGACCAATCTAATGAATCACATTTTCCTTTTTACTAAATAATTAACATTGCCCCTCACATGTTCAAGAATCCATTCCATTAATGAAATAGATACTCTACTAATTCCTAAGGTTAGGAAAAGGTAAAGTCATTGAAGACATGACTTTCTAATGGGTTTTATAACAAGGAAAAGGTCAATTAGGCTTAAAGGGCTCAACAATAGTACATTGCAAGGTTAGCTAAACAGGCAAAAGTGGCTCAATTGAAGAATGCCTTAATCATATTCATGCATGCATGTACCAATGTAATTTCAAAAACATTTAAAGTAAGTTCTAGGGCAATAATTTCATGGAAGAAAATCACATAAGAAAGAATTGAAATTTGATAAATATGATAAAAAAAATGGGTCAAAATCTCATAGGCTATATGTCTACTAAAAATCAATCTGCAAACACTTTCAAACTTCATCACAATGCTAATCAAATTCAAGGATCAAGAGGATGGTTGCAACCTATTCAAGGCATAAACAAACTCTTCATCATTGAAAACACCTAAATGAACTAAAGAAACACAATTTTTTTCTCTTCTTTTTTCTTTTTTCACAAACAAAAGAAAAAGTAGAGCAAAGAAAACCTAAATTCTCCCCCAAACTTAAATTTTACATTGTCTTCATTGTAAGCACAAAATCATCAATAAATCATAGACAAATTAAAATAAAAGAGAGAAGGAAAGATAGTTAACACTTCTGTTACCTCCCAAAAAATGCCTTATTTAACGTCATTAGCTTGATGGTCTACTGACCAAGATCATGAATTATTGGGGTTGCGAAATTTGATTGCCACATATGAACTCCAAAACCCATCTTCATTTGCATGAAGCTTTTACTACTGCTCATTACTACCTCTAATTCATCCCTACCAATTAAATTTGGAACATCTTGCATTATGGGATTAGTAGCATCAATACAATGCAGGGAATAATCATCAAGAGGGTATTCCATGACATCATCGAAGATATTATATTTTATGTCATTGCCATCAAACTCCATGGTATGAGAACTAGCATAAATGTCAATTTTTGTTCTAAAGGTTTTCAAAAAAGGCCTACCTAGAATGATAGGAGCTAAGTTGTTTGATGGATTATTTGGCATTTTCAAAATGCAAAAATCCGCAAGAAGGATGAAGGCATCTACCCACACTAGAACATTCTTAACCACTTCTATAGGAATAACATTAAACCTATTTCCTAATTGTGATTTGCTTTCTTTAAAAGTCCCAGCTTCAAATATGCATAAACAGAATAAGACATGACATTTATGGATACATCTATGTCTGACATGGCATATGTAAAATAATTTTGTCTAATTGCATAAGGGATAGGGAAAAAAACTGGATCCTTGGATTTTTATGGTAGTTTCTTTTGGATCACAGTAGGAACATTTTCCCCACTCTAATTTTCTAAATGTCATTTAATTTCTTTCTGGAAGTGTATAGCTTATTAAGAAACTTTGCATACTTAGGAATTTGTTAATCACCTATAGTAATGGCATGTTCACTTCCACTTTCTTGAAAGTCTCTAGGATGTTTTTCTCCTGGTCCTCTTTATTATGTTTTACCAATCTACTTAGGAAGGGAGGGTGGGAAAATTGTAATTGATTGAGAACTACCTTTTAGTTTAGCAAGTTCTGCCTCTTTTTTCCCTATAATGTGTCTTCTTTTTTTTTTGGCTTGACTAAAATTGGTTGTTCTTGAACTCTAGCATCTACTTCTTTACCACTCCTTAACAATATCATGCTCACCTTTTCTTTGGGATTTAGTACTATCTTAGAGGGTAATCTGCTAGTAACTTGATTTTCTAGATTGCTCATTCTTGTCTCTGATTTATGAAATTTGGCATTTATGTCTTGCTGAAACTACTACAAGTTAACTTATTGGTCTTGCTTCAATTGTAAGATTTTAGCTCTAATTTGCTATTAGAACTACAAGTTATTTTGGATCATGGTTTCAATTAAGTCCTTAATGGCTTTGGAAGAAGATGAGTTATGGTTCTGTTGCATCTGGTTTTGATACTATCTTAGTTTTCAAGCAATAATTTGAACTTCAAATGTCAGATCAGGTCAATCTTTATATGGTTGGAAAGCTAAGAGAAAGCTCTACAACTTTCATGCTGATGCCAAAGCCTAATGAAATTGACTATTAAGTTGCCCTAGAGTTTCTATCTAGATTTAACAAATTCACAACATTTGGGCAATTATTTTGTATTATTGTATGGGCCACCTTTGAAACCTTTTTGGCTTTATTTTAGGGCTGTTTTCCCCTATTATTTCCTTTATTTTTCTGGTGAATTAAGACTTGAATTTGTGTTGATTTGTGGGTTATATGGTAGCCTAGTTATTAGCTATCCTAATTGCTTTGGTTTGGCTAACATGATATGGCTAAGTGCTTAGCCTTGTTTTTAGTCTTAATTAGCTAGCTTGCTTAGTTATTTGTCTGGGTGTTTAGTTAGGCTTGTTTAAGACTTGAATGGAACCCATTTTGGAGTTTAATTGCTATAAAGGGATGCATGTTTCCCTCGACCATCTAGATTAGTGAATTTGAGAATTGAAGAGCCTTCTTCCTTGAGCAAATGCTTTCCTATGGTTTTTACTATAACTTCAAGACTTATCAAAGAGTTTCCTCATTGTGGCATCAATCTTCATCACTTATCACTCACCTTCTATCTTTCTAGAGTGTGGCATGAATATCCATCTTTTTCTTTCAATTTTGGGCATTGAAATTGCTAAATTGGATATAGATCCATGGGCATCTCTAAGGGAGATCACATCACTTTGGTATTAGATATTTAGCTCTTCCAATTCAAGTGATATCTCTACACTTTCCCCATGTTTTTGCTTCAATTTCCATTATGTTTTCAAGTTGTACATCTCTAAATTTTGTGGTACATTTTTTAGTTCAATTTCCTGATCAATTGGTGGCCAAATGAGTTGCAATTACTTGCTAAAAATTCTGTTGCTGTTTCAGTTTGCTTACTACACTTTAGTTTCGATTTTTGCCCTATTTTTGCATCAATTTTATGCAAAAAAATTTTATAATCTTGTTGTACATTAAGTGTTTGATGTTAAGTTTGTTTGAGTTAATTTTTTTTCCTTTTGCTTAATTTTCTTCATTTCAATTTCATTTCCTTATTTGTTTTAGTGAACGTTCTACTAAAATTTCTATAGGATTTTTCCTTTAGTTCTTTATTGCATTCCAAGTATTTGTTAATTTGTTTCAATGTCCATTTGATTTTTTCTTGTGTGTCAACTTGTATGGGACTAAATAGTACAACATTTGGTGTGATTTCGAACCATTTTCTCCCGTAGTTGGATCAAAACCTGCTACTACCCCTGTTTTTCTCCTGTTGGCTGAAAGTTTGGCCTATGTCTCTCTAGAATTTTTGCTACTCTCCTAGCTTGCTTTTCATTGTGTTTTGCACCTTAGACATATTCATTTTGAGTACACATAATTAGAAATTGATTTGTGCCAATTGTGGCTAAATTAAAGTGTCTTTTGGGCTGCTCAAAATTTTTGCAAAATGCTGAAACACAAAAAGAATTCTAGACAGCACCTATATTGTTAAGAAAAACAAAAGAGTGGTGAGGAAACAAAAGTACAAAGGCAAAAATAAGGAAATGAAAATTGTCTCAAAGAAAAGAAACAAAATAAACAAAGAAAAACAATAAAAAATCAAAGAAAAGAGCAAAAGAAAAAGATCCAAAAAGCAAAACAAGTGTTGTCCAACCAAGAAAATTTTTTTGCAACTTTTTGACCCAAGTCCTAGCCATTCTAGAAAGTTAGTTTGAGTCATTTTCCTTTGAGATTAACTTGAATATATTTTTGTTAGATTGCATGATCATAATAAAAGCTTAGAAATCAAATTGTGATGGAATTGCTTGGATTTTCCCCTGCTCTTCCATGGTTTTCGCAAAAACAATTTTGCAATATCGTAAAAATTTCCCTATGTTAATTTGGATTTCCCTAGCTACACATTTCCCTTAGTTTTGATGCAGAAAAATAATTTTAGCATATATTACCATCTAACAATATATGTAAGTGTTTTGATCTATTTTACATGTTCAAAGTATATTTGATTCAAGAGATCCCAAATTAGAATTAGGAATCATTTTATTTCCATAGGATCTTTTGTAAGTGAATTCAAATGAGATTTGATTCAAAACAATTTTTAATAATTTACACAGCGAGGTATAAATAAACCACCTGAAGAAAGTTAAAATTAATTATTTTTCAAATAAGGTTTTTAAATGATTTTTTCACAAGTGAAGATTTTATAAAACTATTTTACATTATGTGAATCAATTCATGTAAAAGAACTTTTGAAAATTACATTCAAACCGATTCACCATTTGATTGAAGAAGAAGAGTTTTAAAAAATACATTTTACCAAAAGTTAGGATTTTATCCTGAATCGATTAGATAATCGATTCAAGAATCAATTAGATAATCGATTCAAGAATCAATTTCAAAATGCTATAATTAGTTGTAACCTCTTTGATTCGATTCACAAATTGATTTACAAATTAAAAGTTAGTTATTCTGTTACAGATGATTACAACAGTTATAAAAACTCCTAATGACCTTTCAACTGAATGAGATTACATGATTTTCTTTCTTCTTTAAGTGTGAAAATCATAGAGAAAAAGAGCTGAATCAAAATTCTCTCTACCTCACGGGATTTCTAAATCACACTAAGAGTTTTTGGATCAAACCTCTATAGAATTTGCATTAGATGTTTGGGATTTTCATCTCAAATTTTGGTATCGCATTTCTTACTTTGCCTTGATCTTTTTATCTTAATTTTCTTTTGAGATTTCTAGGTTGATAGAAATCTTATTTAGGTTAGCAAGAGCCTATAGAAAATTCTTGTGGTTTTAGGTTTGGAAAAGCCCGGTGAAAATCTTCTAGGTTAGCAAGATCTCTATTATAATTCTTGTGTGTAAAACTAGCAATTCAAGAGCCTATTTTAATCCTAATGATTTTGTAATAAAAGTGGTAATCTAGTTGATGATTATCCAATGGAGTAAACTTGAATTGTGGTTTCAATTCAAGTTGAACCATTTTAAAAATCAGTTGTCTTGAATCTTTACTT
Organism: Saraca asoca; assembly: GCA_026873985.1. Classification (NCBI taxonomy): domain Eukaryota; kingdom Viridiplantae; phylum Streptophyta; class Magnoliopsida; order Fabales; family Fabaceae; genus Saraca; species Saraca asoca. The sequence continues at coordinate 20,554 of JANHAO010006347.1, forward strand.
TTTTACTATTGTATTTGCTATATTCTAATCTTGCATTTCTAAATTCAGCATAATCATATTTACTACATAATATTCCACTATGTTTCTTAATACAAAATAGTTCTTTACATTTTCAAAAAGAGTTTATAATAATCAAAGGAGTATATAAATTCCTCCAAAGGAATAAGGGCAAGATCCATATTAAAGAATATATCTTTATCTAGGACCCTCACCCTATTTTGGCTAAAACTCTACTTCTTTCTATTGTTTGATTCCTTTAGTGTTTCTTGCTCATTCCTTGCTTCTTTGTATTGTTGGTTCATGTTACATTTTAGTGAATTAAGTGTTGAGTTTTTGTCACTTTAATTCTCATACAACTAAAAGGAGAGGACTAGAGTGGTAAAAGGGAAGATTTGAGGGTAAAAGACTAATTATGTGAAGAAAACATGAGTGAAGTGATCAAAACAATTGAGAGGGTGTGAATTCGTGAGATCCATATCTTTCCTAACATTTGTTTTGTAGAATTATATTATGCTCAAAGATGAAATGTAGTATATCACAACTCAATGAAATCATGTTTACTCTATGATCAATGCAACAACAATTTGAGAAAATGAATACGAAGATTGATGCTCTTGCTAAAAGATTCTTAAAGGAGGGACATAGAATACAATCTCATAGAAGAAGAACTTCTTCCAGGCTTGCTCATCAAACAAGTTCCTCTTTGAAGATAAATAGGGACAAGAGATAAGTTCAAAAGGATGTCAAACCTTTCAAAAAGCCGACCAAAACATCCTCAAGGTCTAAGGTAGAAGATTCAAAGCTCAAAGGCAAAGTTGAAGTGCTACAAAATCCAAGAAACATCAAGTTCTTTAAGTATTTGAGTCATGACCACTATGCCTTTGAATGTCCCAAAAAGTCTCGTTCAAGTGTTGAAAAGAGCATTGGAACCAAT
>JANHAO010006348.1:0-21480 GCA_026873985.1 Saraca asoca
CTTTCTCGATGGGATGAATACTAATACTAAGGCGAAGGCTAAGGCAAGCGCTGAAGGGAAGCATGAAACTGAACTCAAAGCTGCCCTATGACTGATTATTCTCACACTACGGTGTTCAGAGTTAAAAAAATCCCCTTCGATAACTATCACCTCCGTGAAGGAGTGAGTCTGTCCTGGCCTATATTCACTAGTGGGATGACCAGAAAGGGTCTTCATCCCCTTCGATAACTATCACCTCCGTGAAGGAGTGAGTCTGTCCTGGCCTATATTCACTAGTGGGATGACCAGAAAGGGTCTTCGTCTCCGTTGTCACTGGTCTTATGTCCATTGGGTTTCCTCCCCCTTCAAGATACTTCATTCAGTAGAGCGTGAAACTCGTCTTGTCACAGATCCATGGTCTACTCTTTCAGAGCCTCGGGAAAAGCCAGACACCAATCAACATTCCGACCGATATACACTAAGGGAGGCGAAAAGAGAGTTCTTACGCGTACGACTGTCTAAACTAAATGTTAAGAATCAATATTGAGATACCCCAGTTGGGACTTCTTCTCCTGTTGGTACGAAAGTCAACTTCTCTCTGTCTCTTTCCTTTTCCCGAAACTCCAAGCGACACAAGAAAGGGAAGAGGCTAAGATTCCAAGGAACCAATTGGTTCTTAAGAGGTGAAAGGGAGTGCTTATCCCCAAAGAATGAATGACCTATTTTGCTTTCTTTTAGAAAAAGGGTGAATGCAGTTTATTCTTAAGAGGTGAAAGGGAGTGCTTATCCCCAAAGAATGAATGACCTATTTTGCTTTCTTTTAGAAAAAGGGTGAATGCAGTTTACTTACTTAGTGCTTGCGCTAAGGAACAAGCAACGGCTGACGAGATAGGGGCGCTAACGCTATAAAGCCGTTGAAAAACATCCGTTTTCTTGCTTCAGTATTGATGAAAAAAATTAGAAACCAACAAAGGCCCATCAGCCTATGCACACGAGCTAGGCAATTTTCATAGAGCAGGCTAAATAGAAAACCTTATCCGCCACATCAACCGGTCCCGCTAGAGCCACCGCTACATAAATCGTAACTGAAGCTGCAACAACAACCACATCAACCGCTGGGCCTCTCCTTGGTCCTATGGTGAAAAATTCCCTCTTCTCCACTCGCTCCACTGGCCGGAAGGTTAGCTTTCGTCGATGTTGTTAACTGGTCTTCTATGGTCTCGGGGGAAAGAGGCTCTCCTTCGTTCCAGGTCTTATCTTTCTTTCCTGCCTCTTTCGCTCCTGGCAACCAATGACCAAGAATAAGGACTGTACTCCTATTTATTTTTGTTCTTAATTTCCTGCCTCTTTCGCTCCTGGCAACCAATGACCAAGAATAAGGACTGTACTCCTATTTATTTTTGTTCTTAGGCCTGATAGCCAGTGCAGCTCTCAAGTAAGAGGGAAAGAAGAAAGGGATCCCTACCCTTGACCAGAAGGCATGTGAGCCCGGGCCCTAGAGTACCTTACCGATTGAAAAGCTTACTATACAAAAGAAAAAAGGAGTCTTCATTGGGTGAACCTTGGAGATAAGCGAGATTTTGATAGGGCTCATGGTTTTTTTAGGTAAGGAAGTTGAATGTGAACAAGGAATAAGCATTCTTAGCTGCAGTTTCCGTTGAAGGAGTCAACGGTAGCCGACAAGTAGGTTAGCAAACAGGTGAATCAATAGGCTTTGCTCCTGCCTTCGCTTCCAGGAGAGAAATAGTAGTGGCCTGAAAGCGATTCGCTTATGAATCTCCTATTGAAGAGTTATACTATGATCGCTCTGTGGTTCCCATGGAGAAGCCTCTCGATCTCGGAAAGATTGAGATTGAGGCAATGAACCTATTGAAGAGTTATACTATGATCGCTCTGTGGTTCCCATGGAGAAGCCTCTCGATCTCGGAAAGATTGAGATTGAGGCAATGAGAAAGGTGGAAAAAGAAGTCAGACTGGGAATCAAGGCCTCGGCAATCCCCCCAGCCCCTGAAGAAGAGATACACCTTACCCTACTCACAGATGAGGCACGAGCCTCACAACTTGCGAATTCCCCACAATTTATAGGTCGCGAGGGAGTCATTCCCGCGCGTTAACCCTACTCACAGATGAGGCACGAGCCTCACAACTTGCGAATTCCCCACAATTTATAGGTCGCGAGGGAGTCATTCCCGCGCGTTATATTGAAACGCAAGTAGTAATTGAAAAGCGAGTGGAGGCTGCCTTAATACAAGATGGCTATTCACCCGTAGCCATATCCAATCTCCGCCTAAAGTTAAGGGAAACCCTTTTTTACAGTGGAGACCATCCCTTAAAGGAGCGAACCCTTTTGAATTATCATCATCAAATACAGACTAAAGGAACGCGAGAAAGCATTCCATATTCCAAAGTGAGGGAAGCCATTCGTCAGTCAAAGCTTCTTCTTTGATCTAGTGGGTGGGAAGGTAAGACCGTTCCTGTAGGTTAAATTAGGGGGGAGGGAAAGGTCAAGCTGGCGGAGACCCTGGCTGATTAACTGGCTGAGAAAGTAAGTCAGTGAGGTTCCTGGTATAGTGAAGTGAGATGATCCTTGACTATACTAGGAAGAAGACAGGAGGGGATGAGCCGAACGAGAGCGAGGCAAGTCTCAGCGGGAGGGCTGTCGGTCTGGTCCCATCTAAGACATAGAAGGACGAAATAGGGCTTTGATAAGAAATAAGGGCTTTTTAAGTCTCAGCGGGAGGGCTGTCGGTCTGGTCCCATCTAAGACATAGAAGGACGAAATAGGGCTTTGATAAGAAATAAGGGCTTTTTGCCCCTAAAGAGTGATGCCATTGGGGGGATTTTACCTTAGACAAGACAAGCCAATCATTCACACCTGACTTTATCTATATTAACTTTTTCTATAGCTAGTCCTATTGAGTAAGGGAAGGGGTCGGTAGGCTCTCTATCTCAATCCGAGGAACTGAACTAGAGCTCAGGAAGAAGCCAGCCCTAAATCCGCTTATGATAACTTCACTTCACGATTGGACGGCTAAGCTAAGCACCAACTTCCGCAAGGACTGCCCTGAAGGATAGGACTTTTTTCTCTTACCAAGAGAGAATAAGGTAAGAGATTCAGACTGTGAACCTTACGATTTTGCTATCTGAGCAGTTGGACTTAAAACTGAAGAGAAAGAAAGAATTCCGAACCCCGTGTTGAGGGAGCCGACCAATAGAATGGGACTTGAAAAGATAGAGGGGTTTTCCCGACTAGCTGAGAGTCTTTACACCGATAGTCTTTCACTTTTCTAGGGCTATGGATCGCAGAGGTACCTCTGGCCGAGGATGAGGACATATTTTTCGTAACAGAAACAGAATCAGGGGTGGACCTTAGTGGCCTTATCGCTACGAATACACCGGGTTAACTAATGCCTCCGTATAATATAATATCTGAAGGGAGTTCTTATGAAAGGAGTGCCTTCAGACTTAATTAAGTAACCGAAGCTGAAGTCTATCATACCAGATGGCAGCAGAAGACATCTATGTTGTTGACTAGCCTAGTTCCGCTAGGTGAAAAGGTGAAAGTCTCGTATGGACAGGGGTAGAGTTGCACAAGTAGTGCTCGATAAGTGGGTGCCTTTGCTTTCTCATTCGCGAATTACGGAAATTTTTATTGGTTGAGCGCTAACTTCATTGGTGGCATTTTTAATCCTGCCTCTTGTGCCACTCACTCTACTATATGCTGCCTATTTCCGCTCGAAAAGAAAAAGCTCTAGAACAGAAAAAGCATTTGAATAGTTTGAAGTTAAGACTCTTCCTCCCGTTGCTGCTTGCTTGCCCGAACCTCCTACTCTAATAGCCAAGCCGGATACGAGTATTAGTATTCATAAGCAAGCCCGCTCGCCAGGCGTGTAACAAGACATGGCCTTTTCCCAGAGTATCCACCAAGACTCGGTAAAAAGATTCACGCGGGTCACTCTTCGAGGTAAGTGAAACTTACTCCTCTATCCCTTCTATTGCCTCCCCTACATTACGACCCGCAGGCAGGTCATGTGGCTTGTCGTCTCGTGTATGGAGGATAGGCGGTCCTAAGCCGATCCCTTCCTTGATACCCTCATGGGAAGCAGCAGGACTGAGATCACCTTTATGGACCCCTCTATGGTCTCAGTACCTCATTCATCAGTCGCATAAAGGTACTCGGTGCGGGCATGGGTGAGACCGAACGGCATCACGAGCCACTCATACGGGCCCTCCTTTGTGCTGAAGGCCGTCTTCCATTCGTCTCCTCACCCAACCCATGGTTGTATCCACTTAAAAAATCCACCTTTCAGAACGTGCGCCTTAAACTTAAATAAGAACGGCATAGTGATAGTAGCAGTAGCACGGGTTCACCACCACTCTTTAGGCTAGCTTTACTAGTTTCAAGAGAATGATTTATTCTTCTAAAAGAGCGGGCACCCGAATTCCAGTTCGATCTTCCCCATTCTTGTGCTACGTGAGAATGGGAAGGAGTCAAATCTTTCAATCATCGAGTGACTGGCTAACTCTCCTCTTTCGAACTGGCTAATTCCAGCTAAGAAAGCCGGCTCCATAGGCCTCAAAAAGAGGTCGGTTGGTAAGATAGATTAAGACTCTATTACCATTACCAGATAGTTTACAGGTTGCAGAATCATGCATCATGCATTTGACTTGAAAGTCCCTGCATCTCTACAAGACCACAGATGCTCTCCTCATAGAATTGGATTCTATGATTATAATGCACAGAAAAGCTGTGTTCATCCCCCACAAAAGACTTGTTCCAGAGCCTGGTATGTCCTGTGGGTGCCCTTCCAGGGGAATCCGGGATCAAAGTAGATTAGGTTAAGGCAAGCATGAGTTCAACCCTTTTCTCATCGGGCCAGGATCGATAGCCGTTCGACCTGAGGGAAGTGCGGTCAGATTCTGAATCCCAAATGTCTTGGTCTTGACCTTCGCTTCGAGGGACAAGCACCGCATCTAGGTAAGCGGCATCTAATTTAATTGATTCACCGGATCTTCCATCTACGAAAATGGAATAGATGTCTGTTTCTGTTAAGGTCGGCTTCATGAAAGCAAGCAAGTTTAGCGAAAAGAGAGATGGATTTTGCCCAGCCGTTGTCAGATCAATTCCCATTCATTCTTTAATGGAATAGGGAACGGGCAGAGGCTATCAGGAATGGGCGATAGCCTATGACTAAAAGTGCCGACTATCTATGAATGACCAGGATCGGCATGCCAATCGACGAGATGAGCCTACGAAAGATTGAAAGTTCAGACTATGATGACTGGCATCCTCACTTACGCAACGAAATGGAGAAATAGTGGTAGGCTTGCCCTTGACTTATTCTCTTCGGTATCGCCTTCTCTCATCGTTAAAGGCGCCGCAAGGCACTCGACTAGAAGGAGTGGATGTTAGGCACGCAGGAAAGACTCTGACTATGCGCTGACTCTAGCCCGTCTTTCTAGGATAGACCTTTATATATACTTGTCTTTCCCCTTATAAGTGGATCGGTTGAGGCCCGACCTTTGGGGGTTGCCGACCTTGATGCCATAGTTTTGAGGGGGCTGAGCGGTGGTTTGGAAAGAAAGAGTGGCTCGATCTGATGCATCTTTTGGCGCTTTTCGGAGGTTAAACATAGACATAGAATATAGTGGCGGCGAGCTTTTGCTTACGAGTCCACTAAGAAAAGAAGAATTCTTAAATCGTCTGTTGTGTTCATTACCGAATCGGCTCTTTGATGACCCTTAGGCGAGTTCAGTAACCCAGTTCAGTTTCAGTGAGCTGAGGGTAGGACCGATAGACTGGTTCGCTAGCTGTGACGATAGGAATTTTCGGGCTTAGGCTCTTTTGTGTACCCAGAGAAAGGCATTAAAGGGCTTAGGTGCGAAGGGCCTCTATGTCTTCATGATAGGGCTTCAAGCAGCTTGCACGGAAGACGGGGCGTATTTTGAGTCGGGGGGCAGCTCCCATCCCATTGGTGGGAAACCTTGCCAACCCTCTTAGTGATCTTGAATGGGCCTTCGTACTTCCGCACCAACCCCTTATGCACCTTTCTTCATGACTTGAACTGTTGGGGAAGGAGCGATAGCCACTCGCCCTAATGAATAAGCAGGAGAGGAGCGAAGACAAGCACTAAGTCACCCACTTGGTACACCACTGGCCTTCTCTTCTTGTCTGCCCACTTCTTCATGCGCCTGACAGCCTTGTTCAGGTATCCTTGGGCCAGGTCAGTCTTCTCTTTCCAACCTTTTAGAAAAATTGTAGGCTGCTGGGCTCTTGCCAGTGTACCCTGCTAGAATTGTGTGTGGAGTTAGTGGTTGTCTCCCCGTGGCAAGCTCCAATGTGCTATGCTGGGTTGACTCACTCCGCTGCAAGTTGTAAGAGAATTGGGCCACATCACGCAACTTAGCCCAATCACGCTGGTTGGCACTCAAAAAGTGCATCAAGTACAGCTCGAGGAGCGCATTGACACGCTCCGTTTGTCCATCGGTTTGTGGGTGGAAGCTTGTAGAGAAGTGGAAGTCGGAGCCTAGCAACTTGAACAGCTCGGTCCAAAACCGCCCAGTGAAGCGGGGGTCTCTGTCACTAACAATCGTCTGTGGAATCCCCCAATACTTCACCACATTCTTCAAGAACAAACTTGCTTTCTCTATCCGCTAGGCGCATCTCTTCCTTAATTCTTGTTGAGTAAGATGTTCTTCTTCTTGCCTCTATAGCCTTTAGCACAGCAGTAGGAATTGTTTCAGCTATTCACAAGGATTGCTCAATTAGAGGTAGGCGTGACAATCTGTTGACATACTATACTCGTTTACGACGCTCTCACATACATTTCCCTTGGTATACCTCTACAAAGAGATTCGAGAAAGAGAATCATTTCACCGATAGCAATGAGAGTAACTCTGTCTGGACTTCCCAATCAAACACGGACAACGGCTACCAATATTACAGTGCAAGAGTGGAACTCGTATACTCAACTTTCTTTCCTTTATTGATTATCTAATTCATACCTGTATCATAGACGGCAATCAGTTCCTTGGCTTACTAATGACCACTTCGAGAAGAACCTTTTTGAAAACAGTCTAATGCCACATCTGACTCAACAGCTCCTTCTTCCTTTTCTTCTTCATGTGCAAAAGCCTTTAGTAGCCCATTTATCTGTTGAAGGGCTTTGGCCGCGGAGGAATGTGGCTTATGGTCTTTCACCATTGGGCTATCGCTTAGGAAAGTTGCCTGCTTTTTCTTTATGGCTTGAGACTGTGGTAACTCCTGCCGAAGGAAGTAATTCTTTCTCTTTTTGAGCGATTTCAGTTCCTTCCGTTCTTGAGTCACGATCGATGGAAAATCCTCTAGCTTGGCCAAATGCCTTTCCTCGTGTAAGCACCAATGCTCTTGCTCAAGCCGTTAATGTGGTCGAAGAGTCTTTCCCTTCAGGCATTAAGAACTCAAGCCGGAAGAAGAAAAAGAGGCGCGCACCCCCTCACACTTATAGGCCCAGTCGAAAAGCAAATGCACCTAAAGAAAGGCTACTGGCCAGTGACCCTGCAAGACCCTAGACTCGCTCAGAGTCCCTCCCTCTGATTGATGCCCTGACTCTCAGTCTCAATCAAGGAAGAAAGGGAACCCTTAGCCGCTACGGCAATGGGTATAGACCTCTTACCTCCGCTGCTTACCCAATGGACCACTTAGAATAGACCGAATCGAAGCCGGTAAGCATTCTGTAATCATTCCAAGTTTTCCAGGCTGCCCATTCTCTTTGTATGAAAAGTAGGAAATGTCGTAGGTAAAGCCGTCCAGTACTACATCCGTAAGCCTTCCATGTATTGCATTCGTTCGTCAGGGAATGTGTACTAGCCCCTATTGGAACTCCAATCAGGGGAATTTGCCTTGACTTCTCTTCTATTACGTACAAGTGGACCAGCCAGTCCGTCTGGTAATTTTTTCCGTATTCAAGGTAGGCTATTCCGTCCTAGCTTTCCAATTTATCTGTCCTAACAGCGTTCGAAGCCTAACATCTGCAGCAAGCTTTGGATTCTTTCCTATCTCTCTTTTGAGTGTGGTATGAGTCTAAGTGTATTAGTGTATAAATTATTTTGTTCCGTCTTTTTTCTCACCTTCTCTTCTTCTTTCACGAGCGAGATAAAAGCAGTTTCCTTTTCCTTGAGTTGCTTGTTCGAAGTTAAATACTTTTCTGTATTTTTAGTAGTAAGTTTACAGGACTGAGTTTGCTTTCTTTCTTTCTTTGTATCGAGGGTATGTGTATGCGGTTGTAGGACATGTTCTTTATTGTTAGAGGTTTCCTTCTCTTATTGTATTTTTCTTGTATGGCGGGACCTTTTGTAAAACCATTTTCCTATCCTTTATTGTTATAAGGAGAATGTGTCAGAGCTCTCCCGGCGAAAAGGAAAAAGCTTGATTTACTTTTGTAAAACCATTTTCCTATCCTTTATTGTTATAAGGAGAATGTGTCAGAGCTCTCCCGGCGAAAAGGAAAAAGCTTGATTTCCGCCCCTGCTTTTTATCATTGAAAGCCTTGGCAGCTTTCCATTCTTTCGATTCCTTCTGTCTTCCTCCCTTTCATTTCAGCTGGTGGAATAGACCCTAAGGTCACCCCTGATCATGATGTGGGGACTGAAGTCCGTCTTTCTTTTTGTTTTTGTGCCTGTTGTTTTCTTATAGCCAGGGAATGTGCTTGCCGCAGGTGTAGGACCATAAAAAATCGTAATCTCCTAATTTTTGTTTTTGTGCCTGTTGTTTTCTTATAGCCAGGGAATGTGCTTGCCGCAGGTGTAGGACCATAAAAAATCGTAATCTCCTATACTCGGATTAAGGGATTCACTTCAATTGCAAAAGTGGTCTAGACTAGTCTAGCGGTCTATTACCGCTTTCCATTAGCAGTCTCAGTTTTCCAGTAGTCCAATCTGTCCATTACGTAAACATTTTTTAAGGATTATAATCTTTCTAATCCGTCCTAGCCGTTCTATCATTGGAAGTCTTATCAAGCGAAGGGACATTGCTTACAACTCAAAAGGACGGGATGTTAATATGTTAGGCTAAGGCACCTCTCATCACAGCACGTCGAAAGCATGCCATCAAATTCATTATTTAAAGCCTTAGAGCAGTAGCACGCACAGGGATAGAAAACCTTCTGATCCCAAGGAATGCGCGTCTGGTGGTATCGTATATAAGAGAAAGGTTGCATTTAGGCTCTCCATAACTAGAAATTGAATAAGAGAAGAAAGTAAAAAAGTAAAGTACAAGAGTACGTCCGGTTCGCCGGGTTCTACCGCTACAAGTCCCAATCTCTAGTAAGCCGAAATTAAAGCTATATGCTTAATGCAAGTCTTATAGTATAGTCAGAGACTCAGATACAAACCCACACTTTCCGTTGGTCAACAACCACACCCAAAGTTTTGAGTTCTTCACTACTCCTACATTCTGTCTGGAGGGAATTTTTGTGTAAAAATAAGAAATCCAATCATGCAGCCGCATAATCCATTAGTGCCGGAGAATCAATTAGTACTCAATAATGCTCTTAACTCTATTTGTCAACAAATGGAAACATTTCATAATACAGAACTTCTACCGGGGCAGGAGAATCCACTCTATATGACTGCATTCAATGTGACAAGAGAAGCCTTAACCACTACGGTCCAGCACCTTTGCGAACGACATAATTTGGCTCTTCCCCCAACTTGGACCTACCAGCAAGTCATAACTGATTTGCTTGGAGATGATACGACCCTAAGAAATGTGGCTTCTATATTGAACAACATCACTCAGATGGGACTCGCGAGTGATGAGTTCCATCAAATCGCAAATATCTTTTTTTTAGCATAGCATAAAGGCTCGATTCATAGCCAGTATCTGATTCCCTCGGCATATCGGTATCGGTGGGTGGCCGTGATGATGACCTATGCCTTTTGGAAGGAATCCCTCGCTTTCTGTGGATCGATCCTACTTTTTACTTTTTAAGTTGGCCTTCCACCAGCCCTATTTTGGACATATTCCTGGATCTATTGAAACAGCCCCTTCTTCCTGATTGATCTGACTCCTTTATCCTTCCTTTCTAAGAAAGAAGGGGCGTAACAAGAGGCAAAGGAAAGCGAAAGCAGTGGGCGGGTAAGACGCATCCAACCTAGTAGGCCACCCAGTCCCTTAAGGGTTAATTGCGAGGAAGATTCTCAACGAATGAATCAGTGAGATCAACTGCGCTAGAGGATAATAGTTTAAAAGTATTTCCCGGCTGGCTACGTGTTAATAAATGGAATGGTGGGCTGACCATTCTCCTTTTTTAGTGAGTAAGATTCTTGTCAAACCAAACAACAAGGAAAGGAATTGTCCAGGTATGAAGTGCTGGTTCTTTAGGACCTGGGGAAAGAGAGAATCACTCTTGAATGTAAGAGAGAAAACTCCAGTTTCTTCTAGTGCTCCTGATGCTACCTTAGAAGTCACTAATCGACTGCTACTGTACAAACAAAAAGAATAGAGGTTAGGTAGGTCTCTTTAACTGTGAGGCGGGACTGATTGACCTATGTCACTTCCTTGCATCAACAGGAAAGTGCTAAGACCAGTAATGCCCCATTATTCTATCAAAGAGCCTAGCAACAACCTATCGCGGGACGACATGTTACAAGGAGTCGCTAACCTAGCCTTGTCCAGTAAGACACTAGGCAGAATCATCCAATGGACCATCACAGCAATACAACGTGCCGGATTGACTTGTGGTGGAAAAACCAGTTGCGATCTGTTACCTCAGGGAACCTACCGTCGCTAATCGCTGTGGGCGCATCGTGTGAACGACGCCCTAGTTGACCCGAAGCTTGGTGGCACGGGCGGATGCATGAATGTTCCCCGTCTAAGTGGCGCAGCCCGGAGCTAGCATTCGACTTTGAATGCTGAAAGGCTGTGAGGCAAAACGAGTATGGTCTCTTCGGAGCCCTGGGTATTCTGAGTGGGCGTGTGACTAAGCAACAAAAGGACAATGCTCGGGAATGGGCGCCTCTTACCCTATTACTGGAATAGCGGGGCTGCTTCTTAAAGCGTTCGTGTCCCTCACGTGATCATCTCCTACCCTCTGCTCCCTTTCCCTTTCGGGATGAGGAGGCCTATGAGCCGTTAGTGGCTAGAAGAGCTCCGGTTCCTTTCGCAAGCCAGCCAGTCAATTAACAAGGTCCGGGACTGTAACTGCTCATTGGTGAGCGCAAAGGAAGCAAGGCCATGAGCACTAACGCTCAGAAAGTTACCAACTGACTAAAGACAGAATCCTGAGCGAGCCGAGTCGGTGATGGCCAGATTCGCCCCGAGCGGATTGGAATGCACCGGGGTTCGGGTGCGCTTCTTCTTCCTGCGGGTTCAGGAGCTTAGGCCCTAATCTTCTATGATTATTCAGACAGCAATTGAATTGAATGTGTGGGGCATTTCTCTCTGGTTCAAATGGCATATATAACAGACTTGGCTGAAGACGGACTTTAAGGTTTGTTTGTTGAAGTAAGGACAAACGGACCCTTAGTGTGCCCTTGCGCTGTGCTTCTATCTTGAAACCGTCCTTAAACGGAGAGTCACTTCGCTGATGAAGATGGGGAAGCCCCCCTTAGCCATACATAGGGTTCGCTCTTCCCATGTTGTCAGAGTGGGGGCTTCTTTCTTTGACTTCAAGCCTTCAAATCCAGATCGGAAAATTGCGTAGATTGAGATGCAGCTCTTTGACCTCCACTTGGGTCAGCAGTTGAACTCGTTGCCGAAGACCTTGAAGCTGCTCTTGCGGACTTCCTTACCGTGGGACTTTCCCTCGTCAACTGGGGAAATGGGCTCCGATCCTCTTGAGTTTACTTGCTTTATACAAGTGATTGATATAGGAAATCCTTCCCCGTCAACCGGACGTTCATCCAATGCTGACTTTGATGAGTTCAGGTCAATGAAAGTCGATTGAACCTCGCCGGTCAAGTGTCTGTTGCTTCAGCTTGATTCAGTTCAAGACGATGCGCGATCGGGGGACAACTCTTTCTCCTATTCTGACTGGACTGACTCTTCCCTACCAGGAAGCCTTTGAGCTTAGCTGGCCTCCTTCTGTTCCATTGGGGTTGGTTACTGCCCCAATCCCTATCAATCTAGTACCGGGGCGAAAGAAGAAATGTTGGAAACCTGACTGCCCCCTTTCCTTCTAGTGCTGGTAACAACCCCTAAATTCCAATATCTTCTAGTAGAAAGGCTGTTGGAACGAGTACTGTCAGATTACTTTCCCGATTCGCTGGTGCAGCTCCGTCACCTCTCGTGAAAGCCTTAGCGCTCCCGGCCGATTAGGGGCTACTAAATCCATTTCGTATAGAGGAGCTCGTGTCTCTTTGATTCGATAGTGGGGCCTCGGATCCCTCTGCTTCTCTCGTGATGGCTACTTGATCTATCAGAGAGAGACGTTCCTAGTCACTCTGGCCGCTCTTTAACCTATATTCCCTTGGCTTGGGACTTGGATCCGATCCCTCCCTCAGAGAAGAATACAGAAGCTCGGGTGAGAACTACAGACTGGGAGAAAGAAGACCCGCTTTGAGTGCGATTGCTTGATGGCTTCTAGCTCTTCTCTTCTTGCAACTAAATCAATAGCTTATATAAGATAAGGGAGGCAGTGGCTTTTAGCTGGAAATCGCAGAAAGAAAGAGGACTTTCTAAGTCCAGACTTTAGCTCATCTTCTCCCTCATCCATGATAGATATCAGATCAGGGGATAACTACTAGAAGAGGGGTAGCTCCTCTCCTTCTGGTCAAGTGGCTTCTCTCGGGCTTAATAGCCTAAAGCCCGTTTCCTCTCTCCCAGCAAGCAAGCAATAGTAGCTGCGCCTTTATGGTCTGTTTCCCATCCTGAAATAGAAAGATTCGAAGACAAGAGCTTCGTCTATACCAGCAGATGAAATAGGAGCTTCTACGTGAACATTTCTAACAGCCTCCTGTAACAGTCCAGTCACTAGAAATGGTTCTTCCAGCAACAGCTCTTACTTGAACAGAAAAGACTAGCACTGGTACGTGAACAGCGGGTACGCTTAGAGCTTCTCTTCATCCAGGACTGGATACTCTCACACCGCTTACTCAAGCACTAGCTGCTTCTTTGTCCACTTCTCTTCCTTGCTTTAAAGATGCCAATCTCTTAGTCTGATTCAGAGAAACTGTGAACCAAGACATGAAAAAGAACGAACTCAAAGTGAATTCTTTAATACCACGGTGCGGAACACAAAAAAAATATCAATGAAATTAAGTACACGCAACTACGCCTGTGAACTCGGATAGCCTTTCCGCATTCCTTTCATCTACCCTAGGAAAAATAACTTTCTTCTCATACGATATTTCTAGTTAGAGGTAAAAGAGCCCAAGACGCGCATCCACCAGATAAGTATATAGTTCGTTGTGATCCTCAAGTTCAAGTCAGATATTTCTAGTTAGAGGTAAAAGAGCCCAAGACGCGCATCCACCAGATAAGTATATAGTTCGTTGTGATCCTCAAGTTCAAGTCGTTGGGCGCTTCGTGGCCCTATCCGCCTTCCCACAGGGGGGTGTGCTTGAAGCTAAGGAAGGTCTAATCCATCTTATTAAGGTGGAGGGCCAGTCTCAAAGGAGTTCTTTTTTTGATTCCCTTTTGTAGAAGCAAGAGCACGACCCTTATAGGAAAGATCCTTCACAGATAGAAATCATCCGCTCTACTTCTCACAATTCGTATGTATAATGGGGAAAAGCGAATTGCGAGCATACTCGATGTCGATGTGAGGCAGCTATGCGTGTGCTGTGCTATAGAGGAAAGAAAGCCAAGCCTAATTACGATAGAAAGGGATGGCTTGTGATGTACTTTTTGTCTCCTTCTCATTGAGTAGCCTATACTCTGGAATGGAAGTAGCGAAATCGGCCTTAGCATAGAACGTTTACCGCTTGTAAGAATCGGGAATCTGAACAGGCAACTATGAGACTAATTTCCCGAGCAAGTTACTGCGTACCTGAAGTGAGTGTGCTGGTCTCCTTTCTCTTTCTTTTTTCTTTGCACTCAACCTACCCGCCTCGCCGACGTTCTGCTCTGCGAGCCTAATGTCGATAGTGAACTAGCTGCTTCCACTGCCTCATTAGCCCCAACGTGTGAACAAGAGACTCCGGGAAGGGGAGAGTGAGTCACTTCACTTTACATCTCCCGATAGGCCTTATTTTGAATAAAGATCAATAAAGGTATCATGACTTTCAAACTACTCACCAGGCTCTGTATCTTTCACAATGGCTGCTTTAGCGGGCCTGTTTACTCCTGCCGGGAGAACACACACGCAGAGGTTGGATTTCGAGCGAGACAAGTCACACACAGGTCTATCAATCCACCAACACGGTATCGGGGCCAACGACTCCCTCCCTGGAAGAAGGTAGTGTCAAACCACTCGATCTTAGGAAGATGACAGCTCTGCAAAAAGGGACTTTCGACCATTTAGCAATTTCGTGCTTGTAACTGCTATATCCTGGGTGTCAAATCCCTACAGTAGTGATCTATATCTTTCTATCTATCCCATTTTCATGGCGAAAAGAATATAGACAGTTTCTCCTTCATCAAAATAGGACGTTTACCTGTCCTCTTCGTAACTTCCTCAATGGAGGATAGCTCTTTCCTAAGAATATAGACAGTTTCTCCTTCATCAAAATAGGACGTTTACCTGTCCTCTTCGTAACTTCCTCAATGGAGGATAGCTCTTTCCTTTTTAGAATCTATTCTTAATACGTACACTTGGGAAAGACGTTGCCCTTCCAGGAACATATAGTACTTATGAGACTGAGCAGAGCATAACTACGTGGAAATAAATCATCACTTTGTTTTTTACCTCAAAAGATTAGCAGATCAAGATCGCATTTCAGAAGAAAGCGCCTTCCAAAATGCCAAAGAGTTAAAGTAAATTCAATCGACCCTTATTCCATGACAGATGTTGAAGGAAAAAAGAAAAATGAAGAAAAAAAGGCCCTTATGCATATGGGCGTGGCCCTCACGAAAGGGGATCAGTGCCAATGAAGTGTGCACGACCCGTGTAACATGAGCTTTAGACCTCTACTCTCCTTAACTCAATCTCCAGGCCTGCCAAAGACTGCTCACTTACGAAATAGGCCTAAGCCTATGGTCAATGGACTCGTGACATCCATGCACTGAGTCGTCAAATGACGCATACAAGGTGCCCATCTTATACGCATCGGCCCACAAGGTGCCCATCTTCAAGAAGGCCCGAATGAAAGACCCAAGCCTACATGCACGGGCCTATCCAACAAAGTCCTACAAATGAAGACTCGGGCCTGTCAAGCCTGCTTTCCTCGATGAAAGCCCACAAAAGATCGAAGGCCCCTCCAAGGAAAGTCCCACGAATGAAAACTTGGGCCTGTCAAGTCTGTTTTCCTTAATGAAAGTCCACAGAAGGGCCAAAGCACACCACACCTGAAAAAAAAAACTGTACTATAACCCAATGATTCGTTATGCTTCTTTGGTTGAACGACTAGAGTCTACTGTGCGTACACACGCTTTATTATTGAGATGCCGCCGTTGTAAAACCCCGTTTTCTAAGGAAGATCTGAAGATGTCTGCTAAGGAGAGGAAGAAATCTATATTGGAGAAGAAGTATCCCATCGGTTCCAGCTTAGTTCAATTCATGGTGGATAGGGATTTGATCTATTTAAGCAATACTTTGCTGGGTGCTCCTCGAGTGAGGACTAAGAAAGGTTCTTATTATCTTCCAAGCCATGTCTACGCAGTCTGCAACTTTGATATCTCATTACTACCGATCAAGCTCAACCTGCCTATGGTATGCGTACCCAAAGATTGGGTGAGTACCTGCCCGCCAGGTCAAAAACCTAGAACCCTGTCCGATCTATCTGGGGGTTACTTAAGTGGACCAACAGGGGAAATATATGATCGTTACCGCCTGTTAAGTTCCGGTGACATTAATAATTTTTATATAGATATTGGAAGAGAGGAAAATTACGATAAACTCTGTCTTGTAATGAACAAGCTGCAGCGTCAGGCCTTTCAAATCAACAGTGATTGGTTGGACTATATACAATTGAATGAGGATTCATTCATTGAAAATGGTTATCTCATGCCAAGATTTCTTTCCTCTATGAATATATAAGATGTATCCATCTTACTTAGAGAGTTACACATGAAGGATGAAGTTATTAAAAAAATGTGTAGCTTTAACGATTTGTTACATACAGTTACTAAGAACATACAGCGTTCTCGTTATGAGACTTTGATTATCAAGCTGGCAAGAGCCTACGAAGGTTATAATTTTTATTTGCCGGCCTTTCTCGACTTCAGAGGTCGAATCTACCGCTGTGGGGTCTTGCATTTCCACGAGCGTGATCTAGCTAGAAGCCTGATCGTCTTTGCGGATAGCAAATCTATGGAGGACAATAGAAAGAAAATGGAGGACAATAGAAAGAAAAAGGAGGACGATAGAAAGAAAAATAGATTAAAGGCAGCAACTGCCTTCCATTACAAGTCTTTCCTCTCTGTCGATGAGGCATTAGCCTGGTTTGATAATAACATCTCGCTGATGTGTGATGCTCCCATCGTGTTCGCTCGGGAGGCTAAACGCCCCTTTCAGTTCCTCGCCAGTCTAGTTGGACTCGTGGTTGAGAAATTTAACGTTCATACGAGAATGCCTATTACCCAAGACGCCTCTGCGAGTGCATATCAGATCATGAGTTACTTTTTGTTGGATGAAAGCATGGCTATGAAAACGAATCTCATCCCATCTACGGATGGAACAATCCAAGATGTTTATTCTTTCATCCTCTAAGAGCTCAAGGACTTAATGAAAGCGGAACTGGGGAATAATAATCTATCAACGCTAGTTTGCAATCTCCTCACTCGTAAGCTAGTCAAAGGTATCTTTATGCCAATTATCTATGGGAAAACTTTAATGAGCACGGCCCGCGATATACAAGACCAACTCTCTCACTTCATCACTTATAAGGAATGCTTCGTAGTAGCCTCTGTCTGCTTTAAGTTCTGGAGAAGGCCATAAATATATGGGTTTATGATAGACATCATAAGAAGAGGCGACGGGTGACTCTCAGAGTTTCTTCTTCTAAGAGAGATCGTAGGAAGACTGAAATCTCTACCTTTGTTAACTTCATCCATCAGAGGGATGCCAATATTGCAATGAGTGTAGTAGAAGATATGCTATTTTTGGGTGCTCCAATATACACAGTACACGACAACTTTATAACTACATCTCAATATAGCGATTCTATACCATTGTTTTATAGCGGCGTCATTCGTAACATGGGCCCTCCACTTTCAATCATCAACGAGTTCATATATATGAATGTTATTAAACCAATTGTAAAAGTGCAGTCTGTTGGACCAACTGAGGATTACTTTGCCCGTAAGGTAATACCAAAAGAGATGCTTCATTATTACTTAAAGTCTAATGTACCTGAGAACATAAGCAAGAAGATGATGGCAACTTGGGAAGAAAGGATCTCGGGAATACAGTCCTCTTACGAGAACTATACTCGTACTGTATGCGGTGATTTTCAAACCCCTACGGATTGTTGGCTAGCTCATGAGCAAAAGTGGGAAAAATTCCAGTTAAAGCTAAGAAGCAGTGGGGTGGGGTATCCATATTACTGCGTACACTATTAAGTATGAAGCATAAGATGATGGCATACACCACAGACAGCGCAACTACAGGACCGTTATTGAATCGCTTGTATCAAAAGATTGAACGAACAACACACCAAGATCCGCATCCAGGGTTAATCATTGCTTCACATGACTTCTCCGAGCCTTCCCCTCTTGTTAACGAGATTGACCTACTCTGTCTTGCGACCATGGATCTCTTAAACCAGTTTGCTTACCCATCCTTATCTGGTTACGCTAAGTTGACAATTTCCTTTACCATGAAGCGATCTTATGGAGAGGAGATCTCATTTACGCTAGGTCCAGCTATCCCCTTGACTGATCAAGATTCAAAGTGAATTCCAAAGACTGAGGTCTATGCTCATATATATCGATATATTAAGATATATGCAGATAAATACGACGGAGATTCAATAGTTCGACTCATGATCCGAGTCTATATGGACGGGAAAAAGATGGATATGCCATCCCTATCTTCAGAGGAGAGAGATAGCTCCCTTTCTTCAATCATTCAAGCCGGATTGAGTGAGATCGAGCCAATAAGAGCAAGAGAGATCCGAAATCGTAAGCGTAGCCATCCAAGCCATATCACAGCACTCAAACCATGTCGCACTGAGCTGAAACCATTCATGGTAGCCGATACCGAGACTATACTGATCGATAACGTTCATAAGCCTTATGCAGCTGGTCTCATGATGGTTCGTCCCGGTGAAGAGATCAATGATATTATGATTGATACCTACTTCAGTGAAGACTACTCTATAATCTTGGATTCCTTTGAAGAAAGGAGTACAAAGGTACTTTATGACTTGGTATTAAGGATATCAACGATTGTTAGACAAGAACAATCACGTTTAACTATTTACTTCCACAACTTCTCTAGATTCGATGGTATTCTCTTGCTTAAGCACCTAGCATGTCATCACAAGAGCTACAAGCTAAAACCACTGATGAGGAACCATAGGCTTTACGAGTTAGCTGTCTATGAAGGTAAGAAGATGTTATTCCGCTTCCGAGACTCCTTGAATCTACTCCCAGGCAAACTTAGCGCCCTAGCTATGAATCTATGCCCTGGTCTAGGCCCGAAAGGCTCTATCCAATATGAAGAGGTGACACTGTCCAATCTGGCAAGTAAGAAAATCAGTTTGTTAGACTATATGAAACAGGACATCCTTCTCCTTGGAATATGAAGAGGTGACACTGTCCAATCTGGCAAGTAAGAAAATCAGTTTGTTAGACTATATGAAACAGGACATCCTTCTCCTTGGAGGTGTAATGCAAAAAGCTCAAGAGATATATTGGAAGCTGTACATGGTGGACATAGAAAGCAAGATAACCCATTCCTCACTTGCTCTAACCATCTTTCGTATGAAATACAACTATGCTTCTAATTGGCCAATCCACATCCCAAACAAGAATGAAGACAGCTTTATAAGGCGTGCCTACTACGGTGGTCATACAGATACATACAAGCCCTATGGCGAGGACCTATACTACTACGATGTGAACTCTCTCTATCCCTTTGTAATGAAGGAATTTCCAATGCCTGGTGGTGTGCCAGTCTGGCATGGTAATCTGGAGGGCAAGGACTTAGATAGCTTGTTTGGCTTTATTGAGGCCTATGTGCTATGTCCGAAGACTATCAAGAAGCCCTTTCTACCCTATCGTGACAAGAATGACACTCTCATCTTTCCAACCGGGGAATTTGTTGGAGTGTACTATAGCGAGGAGTTAAAGTATGCAAGAGGCCTAGGCTACACAGTGCTCCCAATCTCAGGCTACCTCTTTGAGAGGAGAGAGGAGTTAAAGTATGCAAGAGGCCTAGGCTACACAGTGCTCCCAATCTCAGGCTACCTCTTTGAGAGGAGGGAAAGCCCATTCAGGGACTTTGTTAGCTCACTCTTTGATAGCAGGTTAGAGGCAAGGAAATCAGGTAATGATGCCATGGCCTATGTGTACAAGATCCTTATGAATTCGCTATACGGTAGATTGGGCATTAACCCTAAAAGCACGACTACCGAGGTCTGCGATGAAGATCGATACAAACATTTGATCAGGCATAGTGAGTTGATATCCGGTGAAATGCTTAGCGAGAACAACTAAATCGTTTCCTACCATAGCAATACCGGGAAGGTCTCAGACTTGGATTATTGGAACCCACCGAAGAACTCTGCTGTCCAACTAGCTGCTGCGATCACAGCCTCTGCTAGGATCTATATGTACCCTTATATCTCAAGAGAGGACAGCTACTACACAGACACAGACTCCGTTGTGCTTGGTCAGCCACTACCTAAAGAAGTGATTTCTGATTCTGTCTTAGGTAAGTTTAAGCTAGAGGACAGAGTCATGAAAGGATACTTTTTAGCACCGAAATCCTATTTCTACATCGCAATAGATGGCTCCAATGTACTCAAGTTCAAGGGACCAGCGAAAAACCATGTCTATCCTGAATGGTATGTGTCACAGTACGCGGACCCATCTCGTACAGAACTGGTTCCGGTTACAGCCAACTTCCGGATTGATTGGCCCACTCTTAACATCATCAAGAAAGAGATAATGGTCAAGCTTGGGATTAAGCTGGAGACCAAGAGGATACCAGTATATCACGGAGATGTCTGGGTGGATACTGATCCAATCGAGGTCACTGACTTATCTAGCCTAAATAACATTGGAAAAGTACTAATTAAATCACTAAGGCATGAAGTACTCCAACTCCAGACTGAGAACGCTAGGATCCTTGATCAATTGGCTGAGAAGGAAAGAGAGCTAGCAGCAGAGAAAGACAAAGATAGAAGAGACAAAGAGAACGCTATAATCCTAGAGAATGATGCGAAGGGAGAGCTCGAACCGAAGGTCGAGGAAGTGAAACCTCAACACTGCCAGAAGAAACCAAAGGAAAAGGTAAGCCCCCATAAGAAGCGGCGTTAAATAGCTATGTCCGGGTAAAGGATGAGGGAGCTGGGAAGACGCGTATATTCGCGATTCCTAACGCTTTCAAGCAGGCGCTCTTGCGACCCGCTCATGACTGGTGTATGAAGGTCTTGCGTCTTATTCCTATGGATGGGACGTTTGATCAGACTCGCCCGTTATCGCGGCTACTGAGACTGAGTTGTCCAGTGAGTTTTGATTTGTCTTCTGCAACGGATAGAGGAAATCTATCCTTTCTTTCAGGGAGTCCTTGTGCAGTCGCTATTTACATTGACTGCTGCGTTTACTTGGGTGAAGTCGGGTCTAGGGACGAATGTCTTTCTAGCCCCAACTTCTACTCGGGATAGTCCGTTCTTTGTTCGGTTCCATACCGGGCAGCGGCTATCTTTCTTCTTGGCCCTTGTTTGCTCTCTTAAAAATTTTCTGCACTCCTTTTTCTGTCAAGGCAGGCAGGTGGAACTCAGGATGTAGTCAAGGAGGTAGGCTTAGAGCCAGCAATAAAGCTAGCAAAGAAAGCTCTACCGCGAGCGAGTAGTCTTTGCGGACATGCTTACTTCATCTTTACTTCATGCTTACACCTGCGGGGCTGGGGTCCAACTTTCTTTCTTGTATTGGACGTGCCTACATATCCGGTTCAACCTCGGAATCAAGCCCCATCCCTGTAGTTCTGTCTATCTTTTCTTTGATTGGTATTGGATGTCTCGTTAGGTTGTGCCGAGTCAAATCTGCTCCGTTTTTTTCCGTTGCAGAAAAGAGATCCCTTCCCCCCGCTTTCAAAAATGATGAAGTCCGCGGGGCTGCAGGTACTATGGATCCTCTGAGTCCCAATCGGCTTGCCTTACCTGGTCTCGCCGGTCTTGCCTGTAGGTCGTGATGTGCCTCGAGATGGCCGTCTCCTGTCCCCCTGCCGGTGGGGAATCCGCTCCCGGGTCGTC
>JANHAO010006349.1:0-21468 GCA_026873985.1 Saraca asoca
TCAAAATCAAATTTAAGGGAGGCTGTTGAAAATAATCTAAATTAGATTTTGAAAATAAAAAAGGATAAATAAGGTTGATGTGTTGAGATAGGACTATAAATTTTTTTTTTTTTTAAGATAATGTTAATTTATTAGGATAAAGTTGAAGAGTTTTTTTCTTTATCTTATTAAGATAATTTATCTATAAATATAAATTGATTCAAGTCTTGTAATACATTCAAAAAGAGAAAAAGAGAAATAAGCTAACAAACTTGAGAATTTAAATAAAGAGTTCCTTTGTGTATTGAATTAAAATCGTGATCAATAAATTTTTCTTTTCTCATATTCTTCTCAAAAATTCTTTTTTTAATTCTTTTGGTAACATCAATATGAAAAACAACAAAGTCTATCGTACACTTCTTTCTGCACCTTTAAGATTCATTTTGTTCTCTAATATTTTCTTGACAAGAAACTGTAGAGTAGGTCATCCTCTAATTCATTGCAAGACCCATTGAATCAAATCCAGACTTTTAATTCAAAGAATAGTTTCATTACACCAAGACACAAAACACTACATTCCCTCTAATATTATAATTTAATAAGATCCATCAACATGACAATAGGATAAACTGTAAATGTTGAGATAAGACCCCATGAAGATTTAATTAAATACACATCAAGACATCTCAAACCAAGTTTTAGATATTAGAAACACTGAAAATATAACCAAAATCATATCTAATCATCAAACTCCTGTAATGCCTTGAGAACCTCAGCACAGCCAGAGGCAGCCTCTTCGGTCATATAGCCCATGGCATTGGCAAATCGATCGTTAGAAATGATGCCATTGTTCCTGGTGAGAATAACACGGGCTTGTTCACGGCCTGGGGTGGGTACATTACATTTGCTGTGAGGACTGCTAAGAAGCTTGGCATCACAAATCTGATCAGTATGATCCTCATCAACAAAGATCTTGTATGTTCCTTCTGAGTCAGTCTTCCCCTGCTTCCTGTACACAACTTCCATTGTAGTTTTGTCCTTGCATTCCACAAGAACCTCAGCACCTGCATTCCGACCCTGATTTAGAACATGCTTTACTAAGGATACCTTCAGTAAGATGATACCATCAAATTCAATTGTCTAGCAAATTATTAAGCCCTTTTGTTCCTTTCTCATTTTAAGCCTTCGAGATTTTATATTAGCACAGTTTCTCTTATTGTGCATTATTGATAAAAAAAAAAAAATCGAGAACCTGGTTAATTCCCTCTATTGACCTGACAGTTTGTCTTGGGATGTTATATAAACCATAATTAATACTTTGGGCCGTATTTGCATGAAATTTGTTCATAAATAGAAACTAAAAAATTAGCTTCAATTACATCTCAACTAGCTTAATCAAGCAGAGTGCACCCGATACATGCTGCAAAAGTACTTGCTATCATTGGTGTAATAGAGTGCACATTACACAATGACGGGAAATTATATAGCCAGCTATAACCCTAGCCATCTGAACTAGCAACAGTTAGAAAGGTTATTTCAGTATAACAAGGAGCCAGAAGCTCTACGTCCATTAACAATACCTAATAAATCCCAGAAATAATATAAAGTTTCAACTACTTTAGCCACAAATTAAACGATTTCTAAGAGCACAAGCAAATAACTTGGAATGAAACTCCAAAAAATTCAGATCAAGTAGATCTGTAGATGCAACCTATTCTTTAACGATCAAAGCTTCGTTCTTTACTAGAGATCTGCTTGATCTGTATTTCTTGGAATTTCATTCCAAATTATTTGAGATCATAAAAAACAGCAAGTTTGTGACATTTAATTTACCATGCAGATCTGAGATCTGGCGTCACATCCAGAAAAATTGAAGCCAATATTTATTATTCTGGTCAATTGTTTATCATTTGGGTGTGTTACAGAAGAAAATAATGGAAAACGACGTCTACCAAAGAAAAAAAAATTGAATAACAGAAAGAGAAAGAGTCAAAGAGTAGAGTGAGAAAAATGATGTACCAGGAATATAGGTGGTTTTCGAAGTCTCAAAACCAGCACGGCAAGGGTCACAGTAGACCCGACCCTGCACGCAGAATGGGTTTCTCTCGGGTCGGATGGCAGTAACCATCATCGGCAGAGCGCACACAAGCAATAGCAAGGCTACTCTGGTCGCCATTGTAGATACCTCCTCAGATTCCAAGTTTTCAGATAGATTAGATTTCTAGAGAAGACGAAGAGGAAGTGTAGGAAGCAGAGAAAATCCAGGAGCTCACTAAATAAAAGAGTGAGACAGGGAAAGTTGCGGTAATGTTTAGAAATTATGAGTGTTTATAGTGTAGTCATGTTCACGGGAAGAATGGTGGTCGCCCAATTAGAAGCGTGCCACGTCACAATACGGTGCAATTATTTTGCTTTTGGGTTACGTGGGAGAAAGAGTGTGGAGGAACAGGAAACGATAGGGAAAGGACGAGAGTAGAGGACACGACAGTGTGGGTGATTCCGTGGTTGTATCGTATGCAACTGGGGATGTCTTGTCGGTGATCACATGAAGATGAGTGAGCAATAACATATTTAAAAAGAAAAGTGAGCTGTGCCATTTACATAACCTAAAGTGCAATAAGAAGGGCGCGTTACTCGCCGAAAACTTGTCTAATTAATCATAGTCAGATTTCAATTGTTGCTTAATCACCAATTCACCGTTCTTCCACCTTTTCTTACGGTAACGGAGAGATTTCTGTATAGAATGTGTTAATAAAAGTTGTATGGACTTAATCAATTAATTTATACTTTTATTAAGAGTAGATGAAAAATTATTATTCACATACTTATTCTCATTATTAATATATTCATTTTTTAATTTACATTTTCAATAATGTAAGAACATTTTATGATACTTTAAAATTTATTTTTTTATGTTATAGATTCAAATTCAAAACATTTTTTTAGATGGATTTAAGATCCATGAATAACTAATTTTACATGACAAATGTAACAAATCATTACTTCTATTTTTCCCTCCAATGGGCCAATTTTATTACATTATCGATCAGTAATCAAATTAAGATAAATATCATTATGGATTTAATCTTGATTCAATGGTAAAATTTATGTTATTATATATTTATATGTTTATGCTATTAAAAGATTATTAAAATTCTTTTCATATTTAGATGAGAATTTTAAATTAATTTTACCTTTTTAATGATTTGGCATTTATTCACTAATGACGTAAAAAAGTTTCATTAATGATAATCAAATTTAATCTGTGAAAATATTTCATAACAATTTTTATAAATCATGGTAATTTATTCACATGTACTTATCATACTTTACACACACATAAAACAAGTCCTTTGCCTTTGAGAAAATTTTTACTAGATGATGCTAGGAGGGTTTTATAGCCCATCCAATTGTTTCTGTAGTTTGCCCCCCCCCCCCCCTCTTTTTTTTTATTTTTCATTTGGGCTTTAGCCTTGTTGTGTTTTTTAAAAAGTCATTATTTTCTTTTCTTTAAAAAAGATTTCATTTTGTTGTAATTTGAAAATTGAATTCATTACCTAATATAGCAATATTCTCAAATTTTAAAATTGTATTAATTACTCTGGCCAAAAAATTATAGTAATTTAATCTCATATGTAATTGATCCTTCACCCCGGAAGTGAATGGGTTCCCAATGGAAAGAAAGGACTACCAGAGGTATGCCCGGGTCCTATTAGACCCTTCAGGAATGGACTTCTGGGCAAACCTTTTGGGTTGGGCTTAACTATCAGAGTGTGGAGTTGAGGATCAAGAGTACTTATATCAATTGGCCCATAAAAAGAGCTACAGATCAATCCATCTTTTCCCTTCCCCTTAAATTCTCTCCATTTTCTTACAATAACCTTATGCGAGCAACTGTAGTTGAATTGGCAATCTTGGTGCACCTTAAAGTGTGGTACATGAGGGTGGTGGGTTTGAACCACACGCAACCCATTTTCCCTTCCCCAAAATTTATACAAAAGTTAGACACACCAAAATCATAATAAGTGTAAAGTGACTAAGAATGGAAAGAAAGGCTTTATGCACTTTGTAATCCTCCAACAAAAAGGTAAAAGAAAAGCTTTCTCTCTTCTTCTAAACTCCTCCTCACTAAGCATATGTTCTTGTTTGGCCAAATCCCCAATATAGATATATAATAATAATGTAATTTAATGCCTATCCCCTATAGACTTCCAAGGTGGGATTATCTTTGTAGAAATATTATTAGGATTTGATACTGTCAAATCTCTACAATGCCTTTCGGTGTCCCTTTTGTCTGTCAAGTTATTATCGAAACAAAGTGGTTATGCTTTTAAAAGAACAAATCTTAAAAGCCTAAACTCCATATTGCAGGGGCTAGAATGCTTTACATGTTTGATTAACTGAATTTTCAAGGAGATTGAACCCTATCTAATTGTCAAAGTGGAACGAACAGACAGCTTTCGTTTGGGTTTTTTTGTTATGTACAATTAATATTTTAAAAGAGAAAAGGACACAATGGGATAAGATTAAGAAATTGAAAAGCTTCTGAGATAAAGGATGAAATGTATGTTAGAGATGAAAATTTATTATTTTTTTAATCATAGCACGTGTTATTATTTATATTTAATAAATAAAAATAATTATTTTATATTTATTTGTGAGTTATGTAGAATCTATATATATATAAATTCTATTTTTTTAATTTTTAAGACAATAATTATAAAAATTGATAAGAGGAGTTCGAAAGAGGCAGGGAGTCCAAAAGTTCTATAAAAGAAAAGTGGAGGGAAACTTTCTTTTACAGGGATCAGAGCTCAAGAGTAGGATGAGAGGAGTGGTATGCAATTCAGCTAATCTTCAAACCCTTATATGAAAAAAAGCTTAAAAATAATATATGTGTGATATATCATGTCCTGAGGACTTCCAAGTAACTTTCTTCCTCTGATAATGACACAATGGGCATATAAGAATCAAGTGCAAGTGCTGTTATGAATGAGTGAGTGCTTTAATAGATTCTCATTATTAATTGTTGATCTCCATTAGAAAAAACTTAGTAACCTAGAAATTGAGTTGTCATAATCAACACTAAGGCAACCGAAAGCAATAAGAATCAAACCACTGAAAATGCTAAAACCTTGTACTATGACTACAAGTTTTGATTGTGTTAAAAGGTCACATAACCTTCGATTTGAAAAGAATAACTATAAATCTACTGGCTAGCATTATTTATTTTAGAATAAATTATATTCATTTTTATTGAGATTTAATATAAATATATTTATATTTTTTATTTTTAAAAAATATATATTTATTTCTTTTTTCGTATATATATATATTTGTCTTTTTTTTCTTTATTTTAAACATATATTCATTTTTTTGTTTTAAAAAAATGAAAAAGATAAATATATATTTTTTATAAATAAAGAGGACATAAATATAATCACTCTAATTTTTTTTTTAAAAAAAGTATAATTTATCTCTTCTATTTAAGGTTCAGGTATAGTTTACGGAATCAAAGATTCTCATTGTCGCGTTTGGTTTACCATTAGCCTTTATAGGGAAATTCTTCGCTAGATTCTAAGGAATTTAGCATTGACACATTTGGTTCATATCTTATATCCTAAGATTTTTAGATGAAATTTCAGAAATACTCCTGTCGATTTCTTTCAAATGTAAAGAGCATTTCAACGGCAAAAGTAACCGAGGTTTAGTTTGAACGTATACACTTTACATTTAACTCATTTGACAAAGCAAAGCTAGAATGCATATATGGTGTCTTAATTATTATATTTGTCTTAATTTTGCCTCTTATCTTTTATTTAAATCACTTTCATCCTTCCACTTAAAATTTTCGAATAACGTCAACCTCTAATCTAATTTTATGTAAATTTTTTATAAAATTTGTTTGGTATGACACCAACTAGACATCCTCACATTTTTCCGTTACCCATTAAGCGGTGATATAGAGTTGGGGATACTTACCTAGACGGAAACATACTTGCAACAAACTAACAACCAGCAACCTACAGCTAATATCAACTACACAATATTTGAATATGTTAGGAATTATCTTATTTTAAACTTTATAATTTATAAATTATAATCAGTTAATATTAAGATAATTTGAAATATTAATATAATGATATAAAGTTAGTAAACTTAATTTGGTACTATAATTTGTTTATAGATATTGGGCAGGATTACTGTGATACATAAGATCTAAATACATTTTTACTATTACTTATTGATAGGTCCCTATTCCTATGTCTCATATGGTCAAATAGTATTTTTCTCATCAAATTACTATATTATAGTTTTCTAATTAAGAACTAGAGTCATCAAAAAGAGTGATTCTGTAAAGAAAAAAAGATTAATGGATCAAGTAGGAAGTTCAACTAATTTTAATACTTCTTAAATCAATTATGTATTTTATTATATCACAGTTACATAATTAAAAGATTAAAGTTAGAAATTATTAAATTTATTTTAGTAAATAATATCAGAGCTTGATTAATTATATGATTATGATTGATAAGATGTAAATTTTGTTATGTAAGTTTTATTAAAATAATATGATATATAATAGATTATTTTAGATCATAACTGTATGAGAAATTTTGTATCTTAAAACTAAATTTGTGATTATTTTCAATACAATATAAATTCTAGATTTGTGATGATCCTAAATTTTGAAATCCACCAGAATAGGTTAATACATTCAACAATTGGTGTAAAGTAAAATTAAACATACATGGATGTTTGAGTAAGTAATAATCAACTAGGTTATGAAACTTATATATATATTTTTTAAAAAAACTAGATTTTGGAAACTTGGCATTTTTCTTGAAAATTTTTCAATTAAAGATTCATTACAAATCTGGATCTCGGGCTCACTTTAATAAAAATTATGTTAGAAATGTTTTTAAAACTAGAGTTATATTGCAGGTTTATTACTAAATTTTTTGATTATTTTTATTAATGAAAACTTTAGTTCTTGAATTAAAATTTGAGTGAGTCAGATAGGAAATTAAAAGAGGAAAAGAACCCAATCAAAATTGCATGTAAAAAATGATTTAAAAATGCTTTTTTTTTTTAATTGGGTCATTACTGAATCGGATAACCTGAGTTGTAGACCTGACGAGAGGTTGAAGACAAACTCATTTGCATATGGCCTGTGCATATGTAAGTGTCATAATTTGACAACTTGATTGTCAGAATGTGTAGTGTTTAAACTTTTTGCTCGACACTTAGTTAATTAATACCTGAGAATAAGTCAGTCAACTAAATTATACACTATTTAAGCTTCAAAAATAACAAATAATATCCACAATTTATATCATATCAAAGTAACCATAAGCACAAATTACATAACATATAAGCAACCAAATCATATATCAAGGCAACCAAGTCATTCACATTGACAAATATGATGTGCTTATGCAATTTGAACAAATACGGCAAAAAATGGCTAAATTTCATGGGACAATATTTCAATTAAAGTAAGGCTACTTCTTTATTCACATTAAAAGCCTCGTTATAGACTCACAAGTGTGTAGAGGAGGCTCCTACCCACACACTTGGTCCCCTAGATGAGTGTTTCGATGCCCATTTCCAGTTACCAAACATTCTCCCTTAAGGAGTATTCTAAGTCAAAGCTCTAAGGTACAAGTAAATATATTTTTTCTGAGTTGACATAATGACTTTTTCCCATGCTCAAAAGGATTTTAATGCGCCACAATATATAGATGCAAAAATAAAAATCAATTGATCACACCTATATGCTTATCTATTTGCATTGGACAAGTTGTTTTAATTAAAATTATATAAATGCCCTCAAATGGGAGAAAATACAAAAAATAATCTATGTGAGCATGTTCTCTCAAATTCATGCCACATGATCTTCGCTTTATGCTTGATTTTTCTACCAAGTTTCATCCGAATCTAAGCATGTTTGCTTGCCAAATTTAGTCATAAGTCGACACAACATTGATAGAATCTTTAATCTGCTTCCCCCAAGCTCATCCTTAAACTTCTTCTTTGTTTGTCTCTTTGCACTTCACTAATGTTTTTGTCTTCAACACTTCAATGTTGACACTACTTCTTGGAGTCTTCGATATGCTTTTCTTCAGCTCTTCTAGGACTTTCTTCTACTTGTCTCCTTGACTTGTTGTTGATGATGAAAAAGGAGTTATCTCTATAACTCTCAAGTTGATTGCCTTGTAGCCGAGCAATAGCTAGGCATTTGGGTGCACCTCTTACTGAATAGCCCTACATCCAATGTCCCATTCCATAGATGTGAGAAATGTAAGTCTTATGCATTGTCTAAGTACAAGTGTCATCTCTTATTGATAAAACATGGCCTGCTTGCAAGTTTCATTCCTTGCCTACAAGTCTACTCATGTGGTTTCAATAATCTGTCATACTTTGCTCCATACTCTACTACTCAAACAACACCACTCTCCGAACATGTACTCGACACCTAATTGGCATTTCTGCAATCACTTGAACATGATACCTCAATAGTATCCCCTTACCACAACTGATAAGATTGAACAGAGAATAATTCATTACTCTTGTTCTAGACTACACATGCCCTTGCTCTCTAAGGTTATTGCCATAAGCTCTTTTTGTGACTAAATTCCAATACTCTCAAAGCAATATGAGCTATCACCACAAGTTGGTCATTGTGACCAAGTGAATGTTTCTGTATGCAAGAACTTCATAATAAGATAAAATAAAATTGTGTATGTTACATAGATGCTTCTTGAACACACACTACACCCTATAGCTTCTCAAAAGACTCCTTCTTAAAAATATTTGCTTGTTTTGCACATCTCTCCTAATTCCCATTATCCATTACCTTTATTGCTCCTATACAAGCTAGTACCCTTAGACCTGCACTGCTTCTTGCACGAATAGACCCCTAATAGGGATAGGATCTACCACACTTTGTCATTATCTCACTACTCATAGGACTTTAGGAATTAGATTATATTGATCCTAGCGCAAGATGTATTATTTCTATTAGAACCTTCATCACCATTATAGTTGTCTTATTGTGCCTCCTTTTGAAGTTTGGCTTGTAAGGCATTCAGGAAGCCTTTTGTGGACACTTTGCTACTCTATATCGCCCATTGTGTAAGAAACAGGTTAAGGTCTTAGACTTTTTTTTGCTGATGGATGTCTAGGATGATCTTGAAACTTGTAAGTGGGAAAACACTCCATTGTCTCCTCCCCCTACTCTTGGATTTGCTTCCCTTGCCTGAATGTCTGCCATTAATAGTATTCAAGTCCTTTCCATGGGACTTCATTCATGGAAAGCTAACTTCGTAGTTGGACAAGCATTCATCTATAGTCATTTTGACTCTCCTTATTTGGAATTCCATGGTAGGTTTTCACGATAGACCCTCAACAAACTAGAATAGCTTATCCTATTCAATCATGTCCCTTATATCCAACATGATAGTTGTGAATATCTTCACGTAGTCCTGAATTGATCCCACTTCTCTTAACTCAATTTCCATCGAGCTAGATAGTTTATGTTTTTAGGGTAAAAGTACACCTTCAAATCTTACTTGAGCTCTTCCTAAGTATTGATGTGACACTTTTTGATGTGACACTTTCCCTCTTGAATCACCTGGTACTTAGTCTTCCACCAAACCTTAGCATTGTCTATAAGGAACATGGTAGCTTAGTTTAGCTTAGCTTCCTCAGAAGTAATGCCAATTGCTTGAAATATTGGTCTATATTAAACATAAAATTCTTAAGCTTTTATATAGAGGTACTGCCCTATTGTCAACCATTCTTAATAGCTATCATTAATGCCTTTATTGAGGCTACTATGTCACTTATCTTAACATGAAGAGTTGCTACAACACCTTTCACCTCGTTGGTAAGGTTTTTCATAGCATCCACCAAATTCTTTTAATTGTTCTCAATCACAACAAGTTATTCACCAACTTGCAGAGCTTCACTATTCCCCGTGCCTTTGACTCTCATCCTAGCATTGAGATTTAAAACTTGGTGCTTGAGAAATTCCTATTTCTTGACTCTTCAAAATAGTTTAAAGATCTTTTCACTTTCCAAATTTCTTACAGTCTCAGTGGCTCTTTTGAGATTGCCAATTACAACATCAATTACATAAAAGTGTTTAGTGAACTTCATTTTCTTCGACATAATGGCATATCAATAGGGTGCAGTGAAAAAGAAAAAAGTGTGGACTCAATCACACTCTAATACCAAACTATCACGATCTAATAGCTCGATTGTTAGAATGTATGGTGTTTAAACTCTACATTTGGCACTTAGTCAGTTAGTACTTGAAAATAAGCTAGCTAATAGGTCATACACCATCTAAGTTTTGAAAATAACAGGCAATACCCATAAGTTATATTACATTGAGGTAACTATAAGACAAATCACATAGCATATAAGCAATCAAATCACATATAAAGGCAACCAAGTCATTCACATTGACAAACATGATGTTCATACAATTTAAACAAATGCAACCAAAATGGCTAAATTTCGTGAGACAATATTACAATTAAAGAGGAACTACTTCTTTATTCACATTAAAAGCCTTGTTATAGATACCCTAATGTGTAAAGGAGGCTCCTAGTCACACACTCAATCCCCTACACAAGTTCCTTGATGCCCATCTCGGGTCAATGGGCACTTTTTCTCAAAGAGCATTCTATATCAAAACCCTAATAACATAAGTAAACATACTTTTTTCCAAATTGATATAAGGACTTTTCTCTTACCTCAAAAAGGTTCTAATGTGCCACAATATATTGACACAAAGATAAAAATTTAAGGATTACAATCATATGCTTTTTTACTAACAGTGGATAAGTTACCTTGATTAAAATTATATAAATACCCTCAAAACGGGGAAAAATAGGAAAAATAATTTACATGAGTATTTTCTCTCAAATTTGTGCCACATGATTTTCCTTTTAAGTTTGATTTTGTGCCATGTTTCATTCAAATCTAAGCACATTTGCTTGTCGAATTCAATTGTAAGTCCTAAATTGTGACAGTAAAGCTTGTGTGGATGACATGCAACCTTCTAGGTAGTTATTTTTGCTTTGGTTTTCCCACTGTTAGCCTTCACTCTTTGAGGTGATATTTTAGGATAATTTTTCAATTTTTTATTGAAAGTATAAATTATTTAATTAATTTTTGTGCTAATTTTTTAATAATTAAAAGATATTATTTTGGAACAAAAATTTTACCATATGATTCCTACAAATTTAGCTATAATATGTAGTTTTTTGTAGAGTCATTTAATGATATTTGAATATTGATTAATTTTGATCAATATGAAATACTATTGTAGGAATTGTTTATGACTCATATTATAACATTAAATTTGTATAATTATGTTCCCGCCTTTTGTGAGACCATTTACATAAAATTTTGTTAAAATGAAATAGTTTTGTGCAGTATTCAAGAGAGTACTATATTAATAATATAACATATCCTTTGATATGATATTATTAATATGATTTGTGGGTAATAATGTGAATGTAGGGTTAAATGTTATGTTCTTAGAATTTTAAATTCCCTTTGAAGTTAGGTTATAAGAATGTAATATTTAATTCTTATATTATATTAAAAGGTTTTAAATACCCTTTCAATATTAGATCTTATAAAGTAATATTATGAATAATGGCATAGTCAATATTTGAGGAAAATATAAGGATGAGTAAAGTTTTATTTGCATTGATGTGTTAATAATTTTTTTCATCTTCTTTTCCTATACAATTAGCTTCTATAAAAATTCTGAATGGGATGAATTACAAGGACTGGACAGAATCATTAAAGTTATACTTGGCAATCACCAATCTTGATTTGGCGCTTCAAAAATAGAAGCCTATCATAGATGTAAATTCAAGTGCCGATTTGAAAGCAAAACATAAGAAATGGACACACTCAAACTGGGTATGTTTGATGACCATGAAGTGCATTATGGACAAAATAATTAAAAAGAGTATTCTTGAATTTATGAAAACCAAAACTTTTCTTGAATCAACTGCTAAAAAATTTGTGAATTTTGATAAAGCTGAAAAAGGTCACTACCTTTCTTTACTTGAAAAGACCATATTTAATGATGTTAATGGAGTGTGGGAACATATTCTGAAACTAGTCCATTATTACAATAAGTTGAAGAACATGAATGTCAATCTAGGTGAAAGTTACTTGATCTAGCATGCATTGGTGTCATTACTTGCTGAATTTGATGTTCTAAAGACATCTTATAATACCCAAAAAGGTGAATGGACAATAAATTAATTAATTTCTATTGTTGCATGAGCAGAGGATGATATAAGGAAGGAAAATGTGAAAACAGTTAACTTGGTTTCTCATGGATCGACTTTAGGGCACCAAAAAGGCAACAAAGGAAAATTC
The DNA here is from genome assembly GCA_026873985.1 of Saraca asoca. Taxonomy (NCBI): domain Eukaryota; kingdom Viridiplantae; phylum Streptophyta; class Magnoliopsida; order Fabales; family Fabaceae; genus Saraca; species Saraca asoca. The sequence goes on from JANHAO010006349.1 coordinate 12,397, forward strand.
ACTCATGATAAGAAAGTAGATGGTGTGAAAAATAACCATTACAAGCTTAAGAAAGGAACCCTTCTAGTTTTGGTATGTTTTGAGTCAAATAATTAATGTTCCTTCAAATACTTAGTGGTTAGATACTGGTGCCACTATTTACATGACAAATTCTTTACAGACACTGAGAAATCTGAGGAAGCCAAGTGATAAAAAATTGATTGTTCGGCTTGCAAAAGGGGATATAGTACAAATTGAGCACATAAGAGACATTTCTTTATGTTTATTTACTAAACATGTCTTAAAACTTAAAAATGTTGTTTATGTATGCTCTATGAGAAGAAACTTGATTTCAGTCATTACGTTAGACTTTGATGGATACTCTTAATCCTTTGGTAATAGAAAGTTTGATTTATTGCATAATTCATGTGTTATTAGTTCTAGTGTGTTATTTGATGGGTTATATAAAACTGATTTGGATCCTGATTTTGCAAAATTAATTAACATTATGATCGGGAAGAAGAAAAGTAGAATTGATGAGAGTTTTTTAATGTTGTGGCACAAGCATTTGGGTCACATTTCTAAAGAAAGAATATATAGGTTAATAAAGGAAAGGGTCTTGAATGAACTGGATTTTTCACACTTGTGTAGATTACATAAGGGGAAAACTTCCTACAAGAGCTAGAAAGGGAAAAAGAAGTAGAAAACAGGATGCTTTGGAGTTGATCCACACTGACATAAGTTGACCCATCACACCTTCTACCATAGGTGGTTACATGTACTTTATCACCTTCATAGATGATTACTCCAAATTTGGATGGTTACTCATTGAAAAACCTAAGTTATTAGATGCCTTCAAGTCCGTTAAAGTTGCAATTGAGCTTAATCTGGGAAAGAAGATCAAATGTGTCAACTATGATAGAGGTGGTGAGTGCTATAATAGGTATGATAAAACTGGAAGAAATCCAGGTCCATTTTCTAGGTATTTGCAAGAATGTGGAATCAAAGCCATTTACACCATGCTTGAAAAAGAGAAATAGAATACTCATGGATATGGTAAGATGTATGCTTGCACATTGCTCATTGCTAGAGTTTCTATGGGTGATGTTATAAAGACTGTCACCTATATTTCGAGTCAAGAGTGGAGTAACTTGGTAGCCAAGACTCCAAATGAGCTGTTGATTGGTAAGAAGCCTAGTTTGAAGCATTTTCATGTTTGTGGTTGTAAGATTAAGGTGCAACCATATATTCCCTCAATAAAGAAACTTGATTCAAGAACAATATCTGGATATTGCACTAGCTTATGAGGTATTAGGTTTTATTATCCTACTTATACTACCAAAGTTATTGAATCAGTCAGGGCTATCTATTTTGAGGATGAGTTAGATAGTAGGAGTGAAATATTGTGTATTACAACTTTTAGAGAGGAGTGTTGTAATTCCACTAGCACTATAACATATTGAATTATCTTCTACTATCCCACAGGATGATCTAGTGCAACTAACTAAAGAGGATGTAGAACCGAATGAGTTGATTGATAAAATTCCATTGAGGAGATCTTTAAGAGTCCTTAAATCAACAATCTTTAATGATTATTGATTTAATTGTAGGAACATGAATTTGATGTTAGTGATAAAATTGATCCCACTACATTCTTATAGGTTGTAGCCAGCCTAAACTTATTAGAATAGATGAATACGATGGAAGATGAATTACTTTCTATAAGAATCAGGTGTGGGATTTAGTTAAGTTACCTAAAGATTTTGAGCTAATCGAATGTAAATGGGTTTTCAAGACAAGTAAGGATGCTCAAGGTCAAATTGAGAGGTATAAGACCATATTAGTAGCAAAAGGCTACACTTAAAGATAAAACATCGATTACAAAGAGACTTTTTCACCAATTTCAACTAAAAATGCATTTTGTGTTGTAATGGCAATGGTAGCTCACTTTGATTTAAAGATGCCTCAGATGGATGTCAAAACAACCTTTTTAAACGGTGACCTATCAAGAATAATGTACATAAAATAGCCATATGGTTTCCAAGACAAAGGCAAGGAACACCTTATGTGTAAAATAAAGAATTCCATTTATGGCTTAAAACAAGCGTCTAAACAATAATATCTCAAGTTTGATGAGATAGTAACTTCTTTTAAATTCAAGAAGAATAATACAGACTAGGGTATATACATTAAATTGATTGCAAAAAGCTTTGTGATTATGGTTTTGTATGTTAATGACATTCTTTTCATAAACAATGATGTGAATATGTTGACTGAGATGAAGCAAATGCTATCACAACATTTTTAGATGAAAGAATATGGGAATGCCTCATTAAAGTTCATTATGATAGATCTATTGGTGTTCTTGACTTGTCTTGGCAGCTGTATATTGAGAAAATTCTGAAAAAAATTCAACATGTCTACATGTTCTTAGGCTTTTTCACCTATCCAGGAGGGTGAAATCTTTTCAAAGACCTAGTGTCCTCAAAATAATGAAGAAAGGCAAAAGATGAAAAATGCCCCATATATGTCAATCATAGGTAGCCTGATATATGCTCAGGTATGTCACATCCTAACATAGCTTATGTTATTGGTATATTGAAGAGATACCTGAGTGATCCTAATCAAAGGTATTATACTATAGTTAAAAGAGTAATGAGGCATTTGCAAGGCATTAAAGATTACATACTAACCTACGAAAGATTAGAAGATCTCATTGTTATAGGCGATTTAGATTTTGTAGGTTGCCTAGATGATTATAAGTCAACATCTAGATACATTTTTATTATGGCAAGAGTCATGGAAAAGTAACAAGTAGTCCATTACAACAACCTCTATTATGGAAGCAGAGTATGTTGAGTGTTTGGAAGCTACTCATGATGTCATATGGTTAAGGAATTTTATTACCAATTTTTTCATTATTGAGAGCATCTCAAGGTTCTTACCATTACTGCAACAATAATGCTATTATGAATTTCTCTCTGAACAACAAAAGCTTTGCCCATACAGAAAACTTTGATGTAAAATATTAGTTTGCTAGAGAGAAGATACATAAGCATATTACTTACATCGAGTATGTTTTCATAGATCACATGCTTGTAAATCCACTAACCTAATGCTTAGTTGTTGGAATAGATCATGATCATGTAAATAAAATATGTTTGGCTAAGTCTTTTGATGTTTTGGATTAGTGAGCGTATTATATTATTTTTGTTATTTATCTTGAGATATTTTAAAATGAAATATTCATAATGAAATATTTATGATTTTACCATATATATTATTTGCACAAGTTATCTAGTTATGGTCTATTATTGGAGGCATTTTGACCCTATTTTATTATTGTATTGAAAATGTTGATTCGCATATGGCATTTTGGATAGATGTTAGGACCATTGTGTGGAGATCTACATAAAGTCACATTTATTATCATGTAAATCTCACTTTGCACATTTTGTGTGTGGTCAATGAAATATAAATGGCCACAGTTTATGAATTATATTGTCTAAGTAGGAGATAAATTTGCTAAAATAAAATTAATAATTTCTAACTTTACCCTTTTAATCATGTGGCAATGATATGTTAAAATGCATAATTAATTAAGAAGGATTAAAATTACCTTAAACTTCCTATTTGATCCATTGATATTTTCTTCTTGACAAAATCACTCATTCTGATAGCTCTAATCCTTAATTGGGAAACTGTAAGATAGCAATCTGATATAAAAAAATACTATTTAACCATATGAAACATGGAAGTAGGGACCCATTAATAAATAGTAGTGAAAATGGGTTTGGATCTTATCCATCATAATAATCCAACCTAATATCTAGAAACAAGCTACATAACCAAATTGAACCCTATAACTTTATGTCACTATATTAGTGCTTCAAATTATCTTGACATTAACTCATTATAATTTATAAATTATAAAGTTCAAAATAAGATAATTTCAACAAAATAACTTGGAGGTTGACTATAATTTATAAAGTTCAGAGTATGGTTGCTTTATTTAGTTATGGTGAAGAGCTATAGTAAGTTTTTTTGTTGTTAATCAAATAAAAGGCTAAAGGACAATTTTGAATCATAACTCTTTTGGAAGATGTTGATGTATTCCTAATCTATTGCATGAATTTTTATTCACTATCTTCCAAGGTGTATGGGCCCTTTGAAATGTCTAAAGATAATTCTCATATTTGTGACTCTTCTTTTGGGCTATTGATGGTAATGGGCGCCTTTTAACAACAAAGGATGATGTAGAATCTCCTAATGCTTTATCCCTAGTAGTGATTGGTTGCACTGAGGAAGACAATACTACTTGACTATCATGAAATTGATGACCCAACCTATCACGAAATGGGACCCTATAGGATTTTGGATATAAAATGGATGGGAACCTAGTGAAATAATTTAAGGCTTGGCACAATATGCTTTCACATAAGCTGGTTAACCACAATTTGAGTATACTTTCACAATTTTTTCCTTTTTGAAAGAACTAAGAAAGGGTGTCCAACACTATAAAGGATGAAAACGCTAAACCGTTGAGCATGAGTCAATTTCCTCAAATTATTCACAAAAAAAATTACACTAACTTACATTAGAACTTGCTTGTTCCTTTTGATGTAACTCCTTATTCTTGTTTTCCAACTCTAAAGTTTAAGCCAACTGTTTGATTTTGTCATTTAACTTGTCATCATTGTTTTGTAAAACAACAATATTAGAAACCAAGACTTGATTCATATTTTCTAAATGGTAGACTTGTTTTATAGTAGCATTACCTTTATTCACCTCTGATTCTATAACTACTCTGCGATGATACTTGTCCTTTGCAACTATAGTCATAATACTTGTGAACAATCTTTTAAGGAAATATTTTTAAATTCCATAGGAGTAAGTTGACAATGTTTTCAAGTTACAGTTTCCCAATTAAAGACCAAAACCTTCAAGATGAGTGATTTTGTTAAGAAAAAAATATCAATGGATCAATTAGGAAGTTCAAGTAATTTTAATCCTTCTTAAATCAATCCTGCATTTATCATATCACAGTCACATAATTGAAAAGCTAAAGCTATGAATTATTAAATTTATTTTAGCAAATTTATCTCCCATTTGGACAATATAATTCATAAACTATAGTCACTTTTAAATTACTTTCAAGATAATTATAATATTATTACACCCTTAGGTCTATTGAAATCATAAGCTCCCAATGATGTTGATCATTATATCTGAAGGGTATAATAATGTCATACACATTGTACACTTATATTTCAATGACCAAACACAAAATGTGTAAAGTGAGATTTACATGACAATAAATGTGACTATATACAAATCTCCACTGAAGGGTATAATAATTCCATACACATTATACACTTATATTTCAATGACTAAACACAAAATGTGTAAAGTGAGATTTACATGACAATAAATGTGACTATATACAAATCTCCACATAATTCCTAGCATCCATCCAAGATGCCACATGAAAATCAATATTTTTAATACAATAATGAGATAGGATCTACATATCTCCAATAACATGTCATAACCAAATAACATGCACAAATAATATATATGGCAAAATCATAAATATTTCATTTTAACATATCTCGAGATAAATTACAAAAACAATACAATACTCTTACTTATCCATAACATCAAAAGACTTAGCCAAGCCCATTTTATTTACATGATCATGATATATTCCAACAGTCAAGCCTTTGGTCAGTGAATCTACGAGCATACGATCTATAGAAACATACTCAGTGCATGTAACATGATTGCATATCTTCTCTTTCACAAACTAATATTTTACATCAAAGTATTTTATACGGGCAGAACTTTTATTGTTCAAAGAGAAGTTCATAGTAGCAATACTATCATAGTAAATGGTTAATAGCCTCGATATGCTCTTAACAATAGAGAAGCTGATACTAAAATTCCTTAACCATACAACTTCACAAGTAGCTTCAAAATATGCAACATTGGAGGTTGCTGTAATGGACAACTTGTTACTTTTCCATGATATAACTCCTCATGCCATCATAAAAGGTATCAAGATGTTGATTTATGATCATCTGGATAACTTGTAAAGTCTGAGTTTGAGTAGTTTGTAATAATGAGATCTCCTAATCTTTTGTAAGTTAGCAAGTAAATATTAGTACCTTGCAAATGCCTCATTAATCTTTTAGCTATAATCTAATGCCTCTGATCGGGATCACTCGGGTATCTCCCCAATACATTAACAACATAAGCTATATCAAGACATGTAAATACCTAAGCATGCATCAGACTACTTACGATTGAAGCATATAGGACATTTTCATCTTTTACCTTTCTTTATCATTTTGAAGAGATTGGGTCCTTGAAAAAGATTTCACCCTTTTGGATGGGAGAAAAAACTTAAGAACATGTAAACCTGTTGAATTTCTTTAGAATTTTCTTGATATACAACCCTTGAGACAAGCCAAGAACACCCAGAAATCTATCACAATGAATCTCAATGCCTAAAATAAAAAAAGCACTCTTAAGATTTTTAATCTCAAAGTTTTGTGACAACATGTGCTTTATCTCAATCAATATATTCACATCATTGCTTGCAAAAAGAATATAATCAACATACACAGTCAACAATTTCATATGTATACATTAGTTTACATTATTTTCCTTGGATCCAAGAAAAGTTATTATCTCATCAAACTTGAGATTCCAGTGTCTAGATGCTTGTTTTAAGCCATAAATCAACTTCTTTAATTTACACACAAGGTGTTCCTTGCTTTTCTCTTGGAAATCATCTAGTTGTTTCATGTACACTATTTCTGATAGGTCACCATTTAAGAAGGCTATTTTGATATCCATCTAATGTAACTCTAAATCAAAATGAGCTACCATCACCATATAACTCAAAATGAATCTTTAGTTGAAACAGGTGAAAAAGTCTTCTTATAGTCAATGCCCTATCTCAGAATATGGCCTTTTGCTAGTAATATAGCCTTGTACCTCTCAATCCGACCTTGAGCATCCCTTTTAGTCTTGAAAGCCCATTTACATCTAACAAGCTCAAAATTTGTAGGTAACTCAACTAAATCTCACACCTAATTTATATATATATATATATATATATAAACTAATTCATTTTCTATCACACTCATCCATTCTAATGAGTTTGTGCTGGATATAGCTTGTGAGAATGTAGTAGGATTAGTCTAATCACTAACATCAAATTCATTTTCCTGTGAGATAATAGAAGATGATTCAGCATGTTGTGGTGCTGGTGGAATATCAACACTTTCCTCTTTAAAGGTTGTGATATGTTGTATTTCACTCCCACTATCCAACTCATCCTTAAAATATATAACTGTCTGATTCAACAACTTTGGTAAAATGAGTAAGACAATAAGACCTGCTGCTTATTGAGCTATTGTAATAGCTGATAAAATATCTAGATATTGTTCTTGAATCAAGTTTCTTTGTAGAAGGAATATATGGTTTCATCTCAACCTGACAACCTAACATAAAAGTGCCTTAAACTAGGATTCTTGCAAATCAATAGCTTATATGGAGTCTCAAGTACTGACTTACTCAGCACTTGATTTAGAATACGGGTAGTGGCCTTTATAGCATTACCCATAAAAACTTTAGCAATGAGTAATGTGCAAACATACGTCTTACCATATCCATAAGTGTCATGTTTCCCTTTTCAACTATGCCATTATGTTCTGGTGTTCTAGGCATGGTATAAATGGCTTTGATTTTGCATTCTTGTAGATATCTAGCAAATGGACTAGGATTTCTTCTAGTTTCATCATATCTACCATAGTACTCACCACCTCTATCAAAGTTGACACATTTGATCATCTTTCCCAGTTTAAGCTCAACTATAGCTTTAAAGGACTTGAAGGCTTCCAATGACTTAGATTTTTCAATGAGTAATATCCAAATCTAGCGTAGTCATCTATCAAAGATATAAAATACCTGTAACCACCCATAGCAATAGGTATGATGGGTCTATTTATGTTAATGTGGATCAACTCCAAAGCATCTTGTTTTCTATTTATCTTTCCTTTTCTAGCTCTAACAGGAAGTTTTCCCTTTATGCAATCTCCACAAATGTTATAATCTGAAAAATCTAGATCATGCAAGACCTCTTCCTTTATTGACCTTTGTATTCTTTTATAGAAATGTGACTGAAACATCTGTGCCACAACATTGAAGAACTCTCTTCAATTCTACTTCACTTCTTTCCAGTCACAATATTAATTGATTTTGCAAAATCAAGATTCAATTCAATTTTATATTACACATTAGATAACACACCAGAACTAACAACACATGAATTATATAATAAATCAAACTTTTTATTACTAAAAGAATAAGACTATCCATCTAAATCCAATGCAACAATCGAAATCAAGTTTTTCCTCATAGAGGTTATATAAATAATGTTTTTAAGTTCTAAGACATGTCCAGTAAATAAACATAAAGAAATATCTCTTATGTGCTTCACTTGTACTCTGTCACTATTTGCAAGCCAAACGATCAATTCTCCATCACTTAGCTTCCTTAGGTTTTTCAGTGCCTTTATTTTTCTCAAGCTACATCTTATATTTAAATTAATCCACCTTCTTATGCCCATATTTCTTGCAAAACCCTTAATTTCCTTTGAATTGAGCTTTCTTAGGCTTGTAATTGTTATTTTTCATACCATCCTTTTTCTTATCATGAGAGAATTTTCATTTGTTGTCTCTCTGGTACCCTAAAGCCAATCCATAAGAAACCAGGTTGACTATTTTCACGTTTTCCTTCCTCATATCATCCTCTACTTATCTAACAATAAAAATTAATTCATTTATGGTCCATTCATCTATCTAGGTATTATAAGACGTCTTCAAAATATCAAATTCAATAGGTAATGACTCTAGTGCATGCTAGATTAAATAACTTTCACCTAAATTGACATTTATGTTCTTCAACTTGTTATACAATAGACCACTTTCAGAATATGCTTGATAACTCTATGAAAATAGAGTTATCTTAATATTCCTAGACTTAAATTATTGAGGTATAAGAGTGATTCTTGGTAAATAAGTC
>JANHAO010006350.1:0-21447 GCA_026873985.1 Saraca asoca
TTTCTCTTCATCCAATCTGGAAATGGCAGCATTGTAAGTATGGTTACATAGGTAGATATGTCTACTTTTGAAGGATATTCAAGCTTAGGGATAAAGACAAAGCAAATGAGCCCCATGCAAACAAGATAAGTTTGAATTCAAGTTAAAAGCATCATTAAAAGTCCACCTAAATCATATCCATCTTTTGTTTTCCTTTTTGTATGGTTTATTAACAATCTCAAGAATCCTATCTTTTTTTATTATATTATAATAATATTAAAAATAAATAAATATAAATTTTTTTATAAGTCTTATTATATATAAAAAAATTTAAATTTTATCACATATAAAAATTTTATATTTATTTTTTATATGAGAGGAAAACAACAAATAAATATAGATATATTTTTTGAAACTCTGACAGCAAAGCAAAGCAGCCTCTAGATGCCACACACGCGCACTGCACAATCGGTGGCATGGAACATAAAAGGTGGGATTGCCTGCGCAAATTAAGCTGGAAAAGTTAGTCAAATACAAGAGAGAGAGTGAGAGTGTGAGTACTTCTTCTCTGAGACAAATACACAAACACAATCACACAGAGAGACAGAGGGCAATAATAAGGCTGATTCGTGGGTTATGCAAAATCATCATTGAAAGCATGGTCTATGATCCAAATAATTACCACTTTCTTCCTCTACGTGCTGCTTATTTTCTTCTGTGAGGGTCCTCTTGATCCCCACATCGGTGAAATGAATAATGCTACCATCTCTCTTCCTTTTTAAGTCAATTTGTTTTTTAGTACAAATTTACTTATAAACAAATTCATTATTTATACCTTTGCAAAATTGATAAAAATGCAAGAATTTGAATCATGAATTGTGTCATATTGTGCCGTTGTGATATTGTGATTTTGAGAGGCACTATACACACATTTCAACAAAATTTAAATTACATTAGCTTGTAATTTTTACAACATATATAATTGTAATCACTGTTTTAAGAAAAATTTAAAAATAAATATATTGTTATATATAAAAATTAATAAATATCACTAATTTTTAATTTCTTTAAAAACTTACAGATAATCTGATCTTGAATCGCTGAATGCAAAATTTAAATCTATAAACAGGAAAAGGAAAAAAACCAAATTTTAAATTGTTACATCCACAAAAAGTGAACGACCAAAGGCGAATTCAAGTTGACTTTTTCTGACTTTTTAAACGGACTCTTATCTTTCCCGTTTTGATCGATTGATATTACAGATATGGCCATCTGCTTTTCCCCTCTTAAGTTAATAGTTGATTTAACGTAAAAATCAATTGACGCGACAAGTTAAATTTTGGTACTAATTAAAGTGTTAAACCTGAAAGGAATTGTGCAGAAATTAGTGCATAAATAGTGTAAATCTTCACTCTTGAGAATTTAAAATCAGAAGATGGTTTAAAGAATATTTCTATTTTATGAAAATATTGAAAATTTTAATCTTGTATTTTGTTAATGGTTCTAGAATGCATACGATTTTTTCCTAAATGAACATTTGATATACTCTTGAAAGTTACATAATTTTAATGACTTTACCTTATACACACGTAATTAATGATTTAGTATTAGAAAACTTATATCTATAAAACTTGTAAATCTTTTAATGAAAAACGCTAAATAATTCTATCAATTACCACAATCAAAAGTGAATGACATAATAACTATAATTCGAGACACAAAATAATGAAGTGAGAGCTCTCAAGTCACATTAAATTGATTTCAATACAGAGTATGGAGGTCAGTGCTCCAAAAGAATTGGCTTGCCTGAGATTTACAGAGAAATATTTGCTCCACCATCCAATTAAGGAAGAATATACAAAAAAATCATATCCCACTTAAATACTATGAATTTTTAATTCTACAATATTGACTAAAAGTCTAAAATGCAATGCATTTTCAAATTCGTTCTAAATTGAATTTAAAAAATTGAAGTAGGAACAATGTTTTGAAAATCAAATTAAGTCAGGCGATTTTACTAATTTGATTGATAATTATTATATTATTTGATTCAAGTTAATTTAAAAAATCGTTTTAACGATTAAATTAGTTTGAATTGATCTAAATTGAAAAATTAATCTGAATTTCAAAAATTGATCATAATTTTTTTGACTTTTTTTTTTAGGTTTGATTGGATCAATAAGTTTATATATAATAAAAAATTAAAACTAAATAAATTTAATACTTAATTGATTAAAAATTCATTAGTTTGCTTAATTTTATTTAGTTTTATTGTTTATAATATAAATTAGTTATTATTTAATTTCTTAATAAATTTTTATTTATAATATCGTTCGATTTGACTATTGATTTAATCAATTAGATTAATTAAATTATGATTTGATGGTCTTTTTTTTTTATTAAGTGTGTGTTTAACGCACTAAAAAAGTTAGTTTTTAACTACTTGACTTAATCAAACAATTTTTTTTATATATATTTTAGAGATGTTTGATGTACTAATTTTTTTTTTAAAAAAACTCTTTTTGAAGAAGTTATTCTAAGTAATTTATAATTTATTAAGATAGAACTTTTTATTGTTTTTTTCCTAATTTATCCCTCTTTTTTTTTTTTGTTAGTCATGGCCCATGTCTTAAATAAAAAGCCTCATTTTTAATTTTTTTAATAACATATTATGTTTGATATTTATTTTTTTTCACAAAGCCAAAGAGAATAAAAAAAAAGTCACATATTATTGCATATTTAGCATATATCCGTTAATAAAAACAAGTAAGTACATAAAAAAATAAATATATGATGTTATAAAATATAATTTAATTAAATTTTAGATAATTTTATTCTTATTTTAAATATTTTATTTGTATCAATATACTTTAGTTTCAAAATAAATATGAATTAATTTACTTAATATATTGTCTAATCATATTAACATATCTTTTTATGTCATTTTATATTTATAAGTTAATTTTACTAAATATTTTTAATATAATTAGCTAACTTATCAATTTTCACCTAATAATTATCAACTAATAAATAATAAAATAACTAATATCTAACTTATCAGTTATCAGTTAGATTATCAACTACTTGCGCCAAAAAAAACTTTAAGTCTCTAAGTCCTGTTTGATTTTCAAAATAATGTACAGAAGTAATTGTGATGCTTTTTCTTTGAATATCTAACACCTGAAATGATTATCAATTATAATACAATTTTGTAATTTATTTTTACCTAATCCTAGCTAACATGATGCCGACACAAAGCATGCCACTTTTTAATTTTCATATTGATTACTAGATTCTCACGTAATGCTAGTGCAATAATTTAAGTTTTCCTGATGTTGATACAAAGCATTGTATCTCCAATATATGATTTTTGCAGATTGTGAATAGAATTTATGGTGATGGACAATCAATGATTGAGCTCCAGATTTTTAAGAATTAAAGAACAACAATTTCATACCCTAAGAAATTCATCAATACCTCATTGCCACGTGAAAACTCTGCTTCTATTTAGAGAAATTATTAATTCTTATGATTAAAGGACTTATACAAAATATCATAATTTTTACTTATGACTGACTTAATTATAGGATAGAGCGTGATTAACGAAAATAAACAGATCCCAATTTAAAAAAAGCCAACAAAATTCTTGATTTTTTTAAAAATATTTATCAATAAAAATTTTCAAACAATTGAACTTGGTTCTCCCAAAATCTCATATATTCAATTCTTCCCTCAGCATACTTTCTAGAAGGATGTAGTTACACTATGCTGTGTGTAATGCTTGGTTTATATTCAAAGATATTATAAGTTCTTACGAAATTTTAACATAAAAATTTTACAATTCATATATAAAATATTACAATTTTCTTTTTTTTTTTTTCGCAAAACTTATAATTTTATGTATAATAAGTACATTAAAAAAATTACAATTCAATTAATCAAACTTGTATCAAAAAGTTTTTTTGATTTTAATTTTTTGCATAAAAGCTACATTTTTTAGTGAAAAATTTGTAAAAATAATTTCTTTATAAAATCACAAAAGTATGTATTGATATAATTTTTTCTTTCTAACAAGATCCTCTGTGTGTAATCCAAAAATAATAAAATTAAGCATTTTTTTCCATTACTTTAAAATGGGAGACAAATGATGAGATTGCAGAAATTTGAAAGTTGAAACCAGAAAGTAAGATCACAAATTGAAACTCTCTAAAAAAGCAGCAAATTTACATTTTAATATTATACTAATAACTTGTGTATAGCAGAAGTTGTGATCCAATGAATATTTGAGTTGAATAAGTAACCTACTATCCTTTAATTGCCAACCTTTTTCCATTGAAGCTTAAACATACACAAATAAAGGTAGCACGCCACAGTCTCACATCCTTTCAACGCAATGAACACTCTCTGATCAATTCACATTAACCATTCCTTCACCACAGCTTCTTCTCTCTCACTTCAATGGGGGCTTGTTGCTCTAAATTCTCTCTCTGTTGGTTTCACTCGCCCATCAAATCTTCTGTCCTCGAAACACCAGACCTCGGTATTTGTCCTTTTTACTTGATAACATTATCTGTCTGACATTTCTTGTTCGTCCTAACAATGTTGTCTTTACTGCAGAAAATGGGGCCAAGAATGAACAAAACTTGTGGCCAAGTTTTAAGGAGTTTAGCTTAGAGCAACTCAAAACAGCAACAAATGGATTCTCCTCAGAAAACATAGTCTCCGAGCATGGTGAGAAAGCTCCCAATGTTGTCTACAAAGGGAGGCTTGGGGACGGCCAATGGGTTGCGATCAAACGGTTCAACAAGTATGCTTGGCCGGATTCTCGCCAGTTCCTCGTACGCAAGATCGCGCTTAATTTTGCTCGATTTGGATAGAATTCTTGTGTTTGAGTATGACAACATTAATGTTAAGCGTGTTTGCAGGAGGAAGCAAGACAAGTCGGGAGCTTGAGAAGTGAGAGATTGGCAAACTTGATTGGTTGCTGCTATGAAGGAGATGAGAGATTGCTTGTAGCAGAATTCATGCCACATGAAACTCTGGCCAAGCATCTCTTTCATTGTGTGTTATATTTTCTGATTTTTGAGCATTTCTCTTTTGTTCTTTTTTGAATGCAAAATTCCCGTTAGTGGGACAAAAATGTGAGTTTGCTTCATTGAGGATTCTTCATCTATCGTTTTGATCTTTGTTTCACAACAAAAATGTTACTGTACTTGTATTGTATACATATCTGATATGACATATAGTACTCTTGCAGACATATATGACAATAATACAATTGCAGGCGATTTAATTTGATTGTATTATTGTGATTTCTTCTCTATTTCTAATATGATCTATAAATATATTTTCAAAATTTTTTATTCATAATATTCTACATATCCTAAGATTTCCAAAAATGACCGCATTGGATATATACATGTAACATAAGTTTTGATGATTAATGTGGTGCAGGGGAGGCACAGCCTATGAAATGGGCAATGAGGTTGAGAGTGGCTTTGTGCTTGGCACAAGCTCTTGAATATTGCAGCAGTAAAGGGAGGGCTTTGTATCATGATCTCAATGCCTACAGGATCTTGTTTGATCAGGTAAATGGGTTTTTTTTTCTCCCTGAAACCTGTACTTTGTATGATCATATGATCTCAATGCCCAAGGGATCTTTGAATTTCTAACTTGGATTGGCCTAAAATGGACCAACAGGATGGTAATCCAAGGTTGTCTTGCTTTGGTCTCATGAAGAACAGCAGAGATGGCAAGAGTTACAGTACAAACTTGGCTTTTACCCCTCCTGAGTACTTAAGGACAGGTAATGCTCCTAGAATGTTTGTCTTGTTTCTCTCATATGTTTTTTTTTTTTTTGGATCATAATTAGTATAAAGTAATTTAGAGTAGTGTAATTACAGCCAAAGCGAGTTGGCTCAATTGATTGTGAAAATTTAAATAAAATCTTGTGACTCTTCATAATTTTGATTTGACGTCTTGTCTAATAAGATTGAAAGAATCTTTCTTTACATATAAACATGTAATGAAATCTATTTTTGTCGGACCTACACGCTTTCTTTTAAATTTTGTTTTATATTTTTCTCTTTTCTTGAAGTAAGAAAAACCTCTTGCTTCTCGAGTAAAAAGACTTCTTAATTGTTGAAGTATTGTACTTGTACTTTACATTATTTATTTGTTGCATTAGCATATGGCCATTGTTTTCTTGTATTTGTGCATATATATGCAGGTAGAGTGACAGCAGAGAGTGTGGTTTACAGTTTTGGAACACTGTTACTAGATCTCCTCAGCGGTAAACATATTCCTCCAAGCCATGTAAGTTTTCCATTCCATGCTTGAGTCTTGAAAAACTGAAACTTCATGTATGATCAATGGACTATGGCTTGATTTTTGGCAAGTATTAAGTTATAAAAATTATTTTGGAAAATAATAGAGTCATTTTTTAAGAGATACTTTCAAAGACACTTCTTTTCATATAGGATAAGTTCGAACAAAATACAAGATCCATCTTATGTGAGAAAGAGTATTTTGAAAATATCTCCAGTACTATTCAATTATTTTTGTACCCCACAGTTTTTGGGGTGAATTGATTATCAATACTATATTCTAAGAATTTTGTTTATTTTGATAATTTGAAACTCCATTGTGCCCTTTTACCATTTACCATTCCAAATGACTTTGGAATGGTAAATATAAAAGAAAATAAAATTAAAAATTTTTAAATTGCAGGCACTTGACCTAATCCGTGGGAAAAACTTTTTGATGCTGATGGATTCTGCATTGGAGGGACGCTTTTCAAAGGATGATGGAAATGAGTTGGTTCGCTTGGCTTCCCGTTGTTTACAGTATGAAGCTCGTGAGAGACCAAATGCAAAGTCCCTTGTTCAGTGTCTAATGTCACTTCAGAAAGAAGCTGAGGTACACACCATACTTCATAAGCTGAGTTGAGTTTGTTTACATACCAAATAGATACATAGATATTGCTAATTTCACCCCCACCGTTCACAAATGTATTTATAACTGTACATAAAGTTAAATTAGGCTTATTCTATACTCAAGTAACCATCATTTATAAATATTTTATAATTGAACACATGACATTTTGAGTTAAAATTATTTTACCAATTTTAAAGTTTGTGCAAACAGTTTAACATAAATTATTTAATGTGCATAGTTATGAAAGTATTATTATTCTAATTTAAATCAAACTAGTCCTATTTATTATAGATAAAATCAATTTCATTTGAATTGTAAAGAATTATACTATCTATATACATGAACAGTGTCTCACACTCTCACAATGAGAGAACATGTGATACCCCCACAAGTTTGTGGGACTCACACATTTTTCTCACAATGTAGAAATATGATGAACTATTCACTTATGCACAAAGCATTTCTCATTTGTCATGTATGAAGTTGTGTGAAGAGTTACAAATAGGTAGTTTCTTCCATTTTCAAACCTTTAAACCTATTTTTTAAAAAACCTTTTGATCTTTATAGACCTTGTTGATGAAGTAACTATTTTGTCATTTGTTTATCTTATAGCTAGACATGATCCTTGCAAAGGTTGATTGTAATTACTAATGTGTTGGTGTCATGTTTGATGTGTTAGAACTGTTATAGGTTATAAATGCCAATCCTGGGAAGATCATAATATCTCATTTGGATAGTAAATGAGCAGGTTCCTTCATATGTTTTGATGGGAATCCAGCAAGAAACAGCATCCTCAACAAAGCCATTATCATTGACACCTCTGGCTGAAGCTTGTTTGAGATTGGATCTTACTGCCATACATCAATTATTAGAAAAGATCGGATACAAGGATGATGAAGGAATTGCCAATGAGGTTTGCTACCATCTTCACCTAACAATAGAGAGCAACTCTCTTACTTAATTACATCATAAAGGGAGAAAATATATCACTTCTAGTGCACACAATTTTTTTTAGGAGAAATACTCTGATCTTTATAAAATTTTATAAAATTACGTTAATCTCTCTTTTAGTTTAAAAGATCAAGCTAATTTTATATATATTATGAAAATCTATAAAAATTTCTAAAAGATAAAAAAATATTATACTTAAAATCTAAATGTGATTTTTTTTCATTATTTATATTTTTGTCATTTAAATCTAGTCAAAAAAATCTTTAATTAAAAAATATTAAAAAAATCTCATATTATTTGATTTAATTTCCTAATATATTTTTCATTATTTGATTGATATAAAATTCAAAAGAGGTTTAAGTACAATTTTAAATTAGACCAGAGATTTCTATAAATTCCTTAATAAGATAGATGAAAGTAACTTTCTTCTTTTAGTATTCTGATAGCAACTCCAATGCTGATTCTGCATAATGTTGGAATATATATTGTAGCTTTCCTTTCAACTGTGGACGAGCCAAATGCAGGAGACTTTGAATCTGAAGAAGCATGCAGATACTGCTTTTCGAGCTATGGACTTTGTCACTGCCATTGCCTGTTACACTCAAGTAAGTGCACCTTTTGCATACGGTTTAAAATAATTAACAACAATTATTTTTTCATTAAGGGTTTAGGGTCTTTAAAACAAAAAACTATTTTTAAAAAGAGTAACCAAACATGGCTTTTATTTCTTGTTCTATTTTTTTGGTGTTCAGTTCATAGATGGAGGGACAATGATATCACCAACTGTGTATGCAAGGAGGTGCTTGGCATACTTGATGAATGACATGGCACAGGAGGCTCTAGGAGATGCCATGCAAGCCCAGGTGGTATCTCCTGATTGGCCCACTCCTTTATACCTTCAAGCAGCTTGCCTTTTCACCCTTGGAATGGAAAATGATGCCCAAGAAACTCTCAGGGATGCCATTAACATGGAAGCTAGAAAGAACAAAAACTGAATTATTGTATATATATATTTTATATTATTTAATGCTTTTTGGGTAGTTTTCTTAGATTTTGTCTCCATTTTCATCAATTTTTTTGATATTTTTTCAGTTTCTTTTTTATTGTATTACAGGACAGAGATAATGGCCTGTTTTCCTCTTTATTTTGAATTACATTAAGAAAAAAAAAAGCAAATAATTAGTTTTTTATAATGTATTTAAATCTGAGTTTAATGCCAGGATTTTCAACAAGATATTTTGACCATCTAATCTTTCTTGAGATAGAGTTGTTTAGACAATCAAAACTTCAACTCAAATGTGTTGATTTATTAATAAGATTTGTTGCATGAAAGTTTAGAAACCAAAACAGAGTCACGGCAAATGCACAACCATTTATTGTTGTGGGACTCACCTTTTCTCTCTAATCAATTGTGAAAATCAGTTATGTATTCAACATTTTTCACAAGATAATTAACCAACGTCGTACCGCTGCTGCAGGCTTCTGTAATGGTCTAATGAGAAGAAAAAGCCCTTGTATCCACTTCCATGAGAAGCAAAGCATTCATAAAAATTGGATCAACAATATATAATATACATTTCAATGTAGCAATTGTCCAGAAATGGCAGTAGCTCTGGAAGAGAGGATACAAAATCCTTGTAAAGCCTCAACAATTTAGGAGGAATGCACAGAAGAAGAAATAATTAGCTCGATACTTGCATACCTATATGAATCCGGTGAGGCTGCAGACTGCAAACTCTCTTTCTCAATGCAACAATTTCTGCAGATCCTCAAGCAGGATATCTTTTTCCTTTTTGTGCCCCCAAATCAGTTTTTCTTTCCTTTGAAGTATGGAGGAATGAACTATACCAAAGGAAATTATGATGATGGCACGTTGAAGTGAAAAAGCCATGATATGACAAATGCAAAAACCATACAGGCGAGCAGAAAATTCAGGAAGCGATGGCCATGCCAAAATCTTCGAACTTCTGCAGAGGGAGCAAGCGCGGAGACTGCGAGTGCTGTGGTGGCATTGTTGTTCTCACTTACATGCTCCGTGGTGTCCTCATTTGGTGTGTGAACATTCCGAGCAATGGAATGACAGATTTCACAGGTCCTATAGAAATTTCGACAAACAGAAAAAGTTTAAAAATAACAAATTCCAGATTCTGAAGGAGTATTGTCTTAATATTGCTGAGATGAACATAGAATAGCTATACTAAAATCCAAAAAAGCAATTGGCTGCATGTAAATCTCATGCGTAACTTTAAATACAAAGATTACAAAAAACAGCAGTCCTGATCTGAAGCAGGAAAGAGAGAACTATTGTTCAATTGCCGGCATCCTTTATAACATACTGTGAACAAGGCAAGTCCTATTAGCACCAAAACAGGATGCTCAAAACAAACAAGCAGATGTGAAACTATTGTTTCATTGCCAATTTGATGGAGTCTACGTTTAAGGAGCAAAACAGGAAATTAAAGTCATACTGGTAATATCATGAGATCAAAACATCATACGACAAACCTCTGAGCAATTTTTCTCAGAATGAGAAGAAATGAGCAGAGGAGCAAGAGCAACTATTTCCTCGCTCTTGTATCTCTATTTCCACAGATACGTGGATGATATTTTTTTTTAAGCAAATCATCAATTAAAATAGCTTTTTATATCAACTGATCAAAGAAGACTGATTTTTAAAGCTTTACCGCTTCAAAGCTCAAGTATCTTATCTTACGCCTTGCCCTTTCACAAATGCAGGATTGCCTCGTGACAATAGAAAAAATAACGAACAACACAATTTTATGGAAAACCAAACGGGACGAATTTTAAGAAGATACCAGGAATTATTTGCCACTGATTAAGGCATCAATACAAAGAATAAGGAAGATTCCCAAATAAAACAGAATCAAATTCGATATCATCAGGTTCCAAAATAATGGATTAGTCATCAAATCATGTCCTTTGGATGGATTCGTGTCTGAATTAGATATTAATAAATCTTTCCTCAGCAAATGGCCCCTACAAATTGCTTTTCATTCATGGGGTAGCATTGAGGTTTGCCAGTGTACCAAAAAATCTTCTTCCTGCTACCAAGTTCCCATAAAAATGAAGAAAAGGAAAATCAAAGCATTACTTTGATCAGGAATACAAGGCAGACAATTGAAATCAGGACGTAGTTCAGTGATAGTACTTAAAGGTTTCAGTTATTCCATTATCTGCAAGTAACACTGATGAACCTATTCGTATAGTATTGAATGGAACTTTTCAACCTCCAAGAAGGTAAAAATAGGACCTGGAAGTTTTTCTTAGCAACACGGCATCTTGTGATACTCTCAAACAACTATGAAAATACTATAAGTTCATTGTCATAGACAAAAAGTAACTTAACGGCCAGCGATTAATGGATTAAAAAATTCTAAATGGCACATCAACAAAAAAGAATCCAACAGGACGAATGAATAAATGGACAGAGATTGATGAGGGTCAAATTTCCACTTTGATAGAGATAAAAACGCAAAAGACACCAATGCGGAGATTCCTAAATTTCATAGACCAACAAGGAATCCAACTGTAGCCAGACATATCAGCACTCAGCAGGACGGGCTGATGCTTTGGGCCTTTCTTTTTGCATCAACTTCTTTAAATATCATAATCTCCTTTTACTTTCCTTTTCTTTGAAGAAACAATTTCGCTGCCTCCTTATCATTTTGTTTTTTAAACGTAATAAAATATGCCTCCCAAGCACTTTTTTCATCATCTTCTTCAACTTTACATTCATCACTTTACTTAACAATCCACACTCTTAAATCCCAAATTAAATACATCAATTGCAGTTTTTATTTTTTTCATCTTCTTCAACTTGGCATTCATCACTTTACTAAACAATCCACAATCTTAAGTCCCAAAGTAAATACTTCAATTATTAGTTTTGGATTTTTTTTTTACCCTATAATAATTAAAATTATTTTCCTCTGGTAAACACAGGGATTTCAGGCTTTTCAGCAATTATGGTGTTTACCGGCAGTAGTGAGACAGAGAAACACAATGAAGACAGAACACGTTGAGAAGTCAGAAGTACACAGTTAAATAAAAAGAGACTATCAAACACTTTTTCAGAAACACTGAACTCTAGCATGAATATAAAGTATTTTTCAATCAAATGAAGGGAAAGATAGGGTTTTTACTCACCTATTCCCTTTAATCCTGAACCAGGCCTCAGCACAATTCTTGTGAGCAGCTGCCAAATCATCCTTGCAAGAACAACCCAATTCAATTGGAACCCCAGACTCATGGCTATCACTCTCCAAGCCCATATGACAAATCCTACAATCTCTCTCTACTTTAGCCAAATGCAACTTAATTTCAGGAACCCCACTTTCAATTTCCACCTCAACAGAGCAGTCAGAAACCGAAGAAGCCCTTCTAGAATCCACAAAACCCTCAGCCTCAATATCAGAAGCACAAGAAAAGGTATAATCATCATATGACCCACCATTTGTTGAATAGAAACGAGAATAGCATGAAGCATCATCAGCATCAGAAAAGCAAACACTCGCATCAGAATTCATGTCACCTTGCTCTAAATCTACATGGGTCATCTGGATTGTCGACATTTTCGAATACCCAGATGAGAAAAAGTGATTTCTTAAACCAGAAAATCAGCTTAAAATGCCTCAAAGTTTGAAGGTTTTTTTTTTTTTTTTTCGGGTGGGGATGGTTGTAGCTTTTAAAGTTGAAACCTTTTGTACAGAGAACAAAACTGCATGCATAAGGACAAATTAAGAGGGTTTAAAGAATTGGGAATTGGATTAAGTGGCATTTCAACTCCATCAATGTTTGCCTTGGAAACCAGAGGGTGAAGAAAGTTCGATGCTTTCTGAAGCTCCGGACTCAAGAATTGTATAGAGAATAGAACAGAATGCTCAGTTCAGGCAGAGAGAGTGGTTGGAGCCTAAGGAAGCAAACAATAGTCTACAAGACAGAAACTGGTGCTATTGTTGAAGGGAATAGACAGGGACACTGCAAACAAGACCAGGAACGTGCAGTGAGCGCACAGAGAAACTCAATGCGGATTTCATTGGTTAAAAAGTCGGACATCGAAAACAAAAGCAGGATTAATTAACTTTAATTAATTAATGGTAATAATAAAAACAACCATAATAAAGCAGAGATCTTGCTGACCAAGGAGATATGGACGATGATATCAACGGCTGATATTGCAGGAATGCTTCCAGCTCAGGCTGCAGTGGAAAATTATTTATCCAAATAAAAATAAAAGGAAGCCCCAACAAAATTATCAGAAATATATAATCTTTCTCTCTTAATAAATAATTTTTTTTCATCTCAAATCCAAAGAGTTGATTTAGTGTCTGAGTGGTTTACGGTAAACTTCAAATGTAAAATTAGACTTGTATTGGAGATTTAATTCTTATAATAAAAACTATTTTATAAGGTTAAGCTACATTTTTTTTTTACAAATCTCCTAAACTAATTATGGATGGATTATTTTTAATCCATTTAAAGAAAAATTAATTGAGGTACTAACAAAATTATTGGAAACTATTTTATTGCTAAAAATACAACTTAAACTTTATTAATTATTTACTATAAAACAAAATAATGGTGTTGATGTTCATGGCTTACGTAAAAGGCACATACGTACCGTAATTGACGCTGTGGTCCACCGTCCACACTCATGTCTACAACAGCTAGTCTTTCTCACGTGTCACGGGTGTCTATCATTCTCAATGCGATGCTTACGTGGCTCGTCGATGATTTCATACTCACAAATGACAGTCTATACTATCCAATGACGAATATTGCCTAAAATTTTGGGTCCAAATATCTTATCTAAAATAAATTTTTTTTCATATAATTATATAATAATAATATATAATTTTAAAATTTTGAATTTTTAAGACTTTAGAAGTCCTTAAAAGCTCCATCGTTGATCGTAACATAAATTTAGAAAAAAAGAAGAAGAAAGAAATAAAAATTTATTAAAGGGTATTGTAAAAAGTTTGTGCACCTCCATATAAAGTAATTATGTTTTTCTTTTTTTTAATAGAAGGAAATTAAATAATGTAAAAAATCATAATCTATTCATATTTTATCTTATATTATTCATATCAACTTAAATTCTTATAAATTTTTTAAATTTAAAAATGTAATTTATTATTCTGTAAAATTTTAACGGTTCGATTTTGTTAGAAATTACTCTACGGTGTAGGGGATCATAGCTCTGTTCCTCACTGCTTTGTTTCATCATTATCAGTCACACGAGTTCTGTTCCATTGATAAGTAATCATTTGAGAGAGAGACTAAAGACATGGGAAATCTAGTTTAAGAAGAGAGCCCGTTTTACCAAAGTACACCTCTCACCGAGCAAAGCTCAAGCTTAATGTGATGGAAAAGCAAGGATCATTCTGTCATTTCAAGAATTAAAAGAACTCACAAGCGACAAATAATTGCGATACTGCTGTATACAGATTAAAAAAAAAAAAACAGATCACTTTCTGTATTTTTTTTCTGCGTACCCTTTAATTTTTTTTTCATATTTGGTGATTGAACTACATTTGGTTTTCATTTTAGCAATGTATAAATTATTTTTTTTCAACTTCTTCAAACTTTATACATATTTTATAATATGTATAAATTCTCTCACTTCCTTTAAAATGTAGTTAATTTTAAATAAATTTAAAAATATACATTTTTAATTAAATTATTTTATACATGTATTTCATAAATAATGTATTTATTAAATTCAAAATGAATTCGATCATGAAAATATTTTTAAGTGATTAATTTTTTATAAGGATATTTATTTGACGAATTGACAAATTAATTAAAAATTTATAAGTATACTCAACCATCAAACATTAGGAAAAGACCACATAAATGTCAATATAATATTAATATTCATGTTGAA
Organism: Saraca asoca; assembly: GCA_026873985.1. Classification (NCBI taxonomy): domain Eukaryota; kingdom Viridiplantae; phylum Streptophyta; class Magnoliopsida; order Fabales; family Fabaceae; genus Saraca; species Saraca asoca. The sequence continues at coordinate 14,774 of JANHAO010006350.1, forward strand.
TAAATTTAAATACAAGAAACAAAAGAATTAGTATAAACTCTTAAATAGCAACTGACAATTTAATACATATCGATTGAAATTTAATCAATTTTAATAATAACAGAGTTTGTTAATAAATTATAATAAAAAATTCAAATGTAAAAACTTATTATAATACTAATAAAAGTATTAAATTGTGCAAAAATAGAATTTGTAACTATTATTTTTTATCATTAATTGTACACATTCTATAATTTAGCCGGTTAACTAAATCTTTTTTATTTAGTAATATGGTTAAATCATATTTATACAATTATATCACTAAAATTTATAAATGTCATGATAAACATTAAAAAATTGAGATTTATGATGATATGTCTTAATTTTAAAATGTATCATTTTATCATAATTTTTAAAATTCCGCCCTTAAAAAAAAAATAACATGTGTGTGTGTGTGTGTGTATATATATATATATCCGTTTATATTTGGGGAAATGGATATGCATGAGATAGATTTAGAAATGGTTTTGTGCCAAAAATGGATGTGCTTCCATACGAGGATTAGGAGAAACGATACCTACTATTGGCAAATATTGAGATGTATAATTGATTCATAATACACAGGGCTGTTTGGCAACGGGGGCAAATTACATTTGGGTCTAATTGATTTCATGGATAATGAATAACTAATTGTATTAATTAATTTGATCTGTTAATAATATTAATTATTTATATAAAAATATTTATTTGATAAAATTAATTATTTATATGTAAAATAATATATAAAAATATGAATATATTTTATAATTTATTTGAGTATTTTTTATATTAATAATATTTTATATTTTAATATATTATTTATGAAATTAAATTTTTTTATTATTAATTAGATTCTCCTTTGAGAAATAAATTATTATAATTTATTATTATTAAATTTTTTTCTAAAAAAATTAAATAATTATGAATTATTACATTTACAAGATTTAAAAAAATAGATAATTTCACATAAAAAATGAGTTTACCTGTAACATTAATAGTAAAGTGATTAGTTTGTAATTTATAATTTATTATATTTATTATATTTTCTTTTAAAAAAATAGAATTTGGTTTATATTTACGTGTAATTATTAATATAACTTATAAGTAATGATGTATTTTTGAATATTAAATATAAATTCCCTTATAAAAAAACATTAGGTTTTATTACCTTTTGTAATTGATCGATTGAGGAGTAATGTGTTGACTCTAACCACTATCTAATAAACACAAAAAAATAATAAATTGACTTGATTAGTTAGTTAAAATTAGGATAGTAAATGGATGGTTTAGATAAATTTAAATCGGACCACTAATAAATAGATTAATAATAAATTATTTATCCATATATGACTTAATTAAAATTTTATATATATCGTGACAAATTATTAATGAATGGATTGACAATGATCTATTTATAACCTAATTAAAATTTTATATAGATCATAAATTGACTCATGATCTATATATAAAGAATTAGATCTAATTCATCAATTTATCTATTTAATAATAATTATTTATATTATTTTATATTTTTATTTATATTTGTATTATTTTTCTTATCATTACAAATATATTTTGTTGTCATAATTAAATTTTTTTACTATTAAAATTTTAAATATATTTTAAAATATTTTATTTATGTTACAAAATTGAAAGGACTAATAAATTAAGAAAAAAATATTTTTATTGTCATATTTTCCTTTTTTTCAATTTTATTTAAAATTGACATTTCCTTAAGAAAAAACTTAAAAATCTACTAAAACAAATAACTTATCGCTAATATTTAAATAAAAAAACTAAGGTTGAATATATTAAACAAATTAATATTAATTGATTTTTAAAAAAATTTCAACTAGGAGTATCTTTACAAAGATCAAGATGCTAAATATATTATCTTTTTTATCCTACAAAAGGTACTACATATACTATATTTTTTATCTTATTAAAATATTAAATATAAATATAAATGAATAAATAGTTATTTATAGATTAACCCAATATGACCTTTATTTATTAGAGTTAATAATAGGATGGCAACGGGTCGAGTTCGGGCGGGTATGTCAATATTTATACTCATACCTGTTAAAAAATTTCATACCCATACCCTACCCCTACATATGAACACTGTAGCGGGTTCGGATACAGGTTTGTACCTACGGGTATACCATTATAACTAATTTTTTTTTAAATTACAGTTTAATCTCATAAACTTTTTTTCGACTTCAAATAGGTCCTTATTAAAAATATGAAATTATGTTATGGCCCTAACAAAAAATATCAAAATTTCACTTTAGTCCCTCAGCTAACATTTTCATTTTATTTTTTTGAGGTATTACATACACTACTCAAAATGATGTCGTTTTGTTTATATAAAAAATAATTTTTTATTTAAATAGGTAAACGAATATGGGTATAAATATTTTCTCATACCTATATCATACTCATATCTATTATGAATATGATTTTCATATCCATATCCGCCTGTGAACACTTTTTCTCATACCCATATCCACCTATTATGGGTGAATATCCACGGATAAATGGGTACATGGGTAAAATTATCATTCGTAATTAATAATGACCTAATCCACAATAATCCAAAAGTTAACATGAATAGATATGAATCAGTTATAACAAAAATGAATATAGATGATAAATGTATATGTGTTACAATTGTCATATTTATGAATGTATATGACTATGTTAGGATTTATGGATTTCTAATTTCACATTTATTTTTTTTGTTTAATTTAATATAATATTTTTTATTTAAAATATTTAATTTAAATTTTAAATAAAAATTAAGTTAGATGAATAATAAATATTTATGGATAAATCTTTAATAACTTTTTTATTAAATAAATTAGTATCTTATTAGTTTGATTTATTAAATATTATAAATAAATTTAAATTGACTCAAAAATAAATAAATTAAATGAATTTATGAATATCCATCTATTTTATCACTATAATGAAAATGGAAAGTATCCAGGTCTATCAAAAGATGATAAAAAGGAAGAAAAAAGAAAAAAGAAAAAATGCCATACACCGAAAGATGATGGAGGAATCTTGCATGTTTATGTAAGGCAGCTAAGTATCTTTCTTTGATCCAAGGCACTCACGTGAAAATTTTCTATTCTTGTTGGTCTCTATCTCTCTCTAAAAGTCATGAGTCATGATACACATTCGAAGCAGGAGGGCTGTCCTACATTTGGCAAAGATCTCGATTCATTTTGTGCTAATTCTTTCGTAGACATGTGTTCATGTTTGCACTTAGTATAGGGATAAAAATGGAATAAATGAAGATAATTGACATTAATGCAATTGAACAAAATTACCAATGTCTAGTCTATGTGTATATCTCATTTCACATCTCTCTTATATTTTGGGTCCTTACAAATAAATTTGAAATTGCCATCAAGTTTATTATTGATGAGGGATTTAATTAATTTATAGAAAGATATAAGTTGGAATTTCCTTATCTCAATACGCCAAGGGAAACAAAAGTTTTAGTGGTTGAGAAGGAATGACATTAGAAAGTAGCACTTGCTAAGAACTACCAAGTCAAGTTCTAGTTTCACACGATGCTATAGCATTTAAAAAAAGAAAAAAAAAAGATGTCTAGACAAAGGAAGTTGAAATGTCAAATTTTTTTTTTTTGGATGAAACCACTTCGTTTTTGGATTTTTATTTATAAGGACAATTTAAGAACAATAATATTATATCTATAATTTTTGTTATATATAATTTATTAGTTCTGTAATTTTTGTTTAAAAAATTGAATCATAAATGAGGATACTTACATAAAAATAGTATTATTGATTTAGGAATTACAATTGGAAACTTTTACGTTGGAATAAGTTTTGTTATCGCCTTGTTTTGGTCTTTTCAATTTCTCAAATTCCAAATCTCATTAGTTTGCTGACTATGAAAATAAAGTAAGATAAATTATAATCATCTTTTATAAGATTTAGTCTAATTATTTTTTTTATTTTTATAAGTATGTATTAATCTCTTATTTTTTTTATTTCAAATCTATATTAATCTCTTTTATTGTAAAAAATAAATGAATATATGTTTATAAAAATAAATAGATGAATATAATTATATTAAATTCAACGAATGTGAGCTATAAAAAATAATATGGAGCTAACAACCCAAACTATCCAAAACAATATAGGAAATGGCTTCGAATTATACTAACACGAAGAAGTTGGGAACAAGTCAACCGACACACTGTATATATTATTAGAGTCATTAACTCAAAGGTGCAAGTGACCTTTCATATATTCAAAATAAAGTATCATTGTGGGGTGCGTTAGCTTTCAATGAAGGAGTTAGTCAAAATGGCAATTGAATCTTCTAAATTGGTTATGGCTTTGTCTCTCTTTTCTAAAATATGATGTGTATGCCTACCAAAAGCAAAGTTCATGCCAATAGCCACATAACCCACATCATAATCTTTAAGATGTAAGCCCCCTCTTGTTTCTATCTTTCAGATTTAGGACATAATCCACTCATTTTTTTTTCATTTTTCAAAAAAAAAAAAGCCATAATTTTATGTAATAAAATGGCACGGTTTTTGGGACTAAGAAATGATAAAAGATGAAAAAGTTAGCAATACTAAAAAAATTGAGAGATTTTGAAGGATATAAAAATTATAAAAAATTTCCGATTAAGAATCACGAATGTGACTCAACTTCTTTAAGAATTTGATAATTATAAATTTATAAGAGAACGTCACAATTTTTTTACATGTGAGATCCTAAATTTTTTATAAAAACCCAACAACTTTCTAATGCAAAAATATTACATTTATTCTCTTACGTATGTACACTTCTATTTTCTTTAAAAAAAATTGAGGAAAAAATGGTTGCAAATGTGAAATTTGATTATTTTGGTATTGAACTTTGTTGTTTAATTGTAAAAAGTGTGATTATTCTTAAAAGAAAAAAGTATAAAGCCTCATTGTTCAACAATTTCATCATATTTTTATACTTCAAACCTCCCTAGAAAGACCTCAACCATCCATAGTAATAGCCACCTAAGAATTGATCCATGTATTAAAGAGTGCCTTTATATATCTGTTGTATTTTCTACCATATGTAGTATGTTGTTTGATTCTTCCTCTCACTTAGCATGTGCCCCAAATCCTTTTTCTAGGATTTCAAATATTTCATTTTCCTTTTTATCATATTTCTATTATATTTAAAAAATATAAATATAAAAATTTTATGTGTAATAAAACTTAGAATCTTTTTTTTATGTATAATAAGATTTACAAAAAAATCTTATATTTATTTCCTTTACATGATTAAAAAAAATTAGATCTGTGATAATAAAAGAGGGAGTAAATCTTTTGCCACCCAAAGCCTACCAATATCTCTGAACAAAGATATAAAAGTCTCACACTTCTCACAGCTAACTTTTTGCCATAAGATTATAGCTCTAAGAAAAATTAATGGCTAAAAGTTGGCATGAAAGAATTGTTCGTTTACTCTCTGCTTAAAATTGAATTTTAAGTCCAAGTATTTAAGATCACAACAAGAAGGAGACTTTACAACTAACATGAAGGAGTTAAGGTAGACCTGATTCTACTGTTTTGCCATTACAACCTAACAAAACAATCTTGGCCATAACTTGTTTTCCCTTATCAATCATTATATTCCTTTTGATAACGGGAATGTGTGTTTTTATCTGAATAATGATGCGCAGTAGAAGTTATTAGAGGTAACTTCACGGGTTTCATGATAGAATATCACTAATATTTATAAGTTTGGATGAGAAAAAGAATAAAAATGTTATTGGATTAGAATTCAATCAATTAAAAATATAATTAAATAAAAAAATTGACTCATTTAAACACATTAAAATTATGATTAATTTATAAATAAATCATCTGGTCTAATTTGATTTTTAAAATATCAGATTTTATTATCTCTTTTTTGAATCCGATTATAGTTATAAATGACATAAATATGCATTTGATATAATGATTAAATAATTTAAAATCAATTATAAAATCAATAATTGATTGTGTGCTATAAAATTGAAATAAATATATGAATATACTACGGAGATGGATAAAGAGAACAATAATAATTTGAAGAAAATTTCTAGTACGCATTTCATAGAGCATTGGATACTATGTTGAGAAAAATTTATCCTATGCTGGTATTTAAAACGGTTTCAAAGTAGGAATTTATATAGAAAAAAATAGACTAATTACCCAAGGACTTTTACCTTTTATTGGCTAAATATTTTCATGATATGATCATTAATTTTCTCTCAAAATTTATATTTTTCATTTGATATATTAGCTTTAAAAACTCTAGAGCATGTAACTACTTTCATGATGTACTTGGTCCCAAGGGTCTCTTTAGGCAGTTCAATTTCTAAATCTCACTATTTCTTTTTCCTTGGTCCTAAGGGTGTTGAAGTTTTGGTCTCAGATTCTCCCACATCCAGAAGAAATTTTCAGGCAATATCAAAGCCATAATTATGTGGATAGAGTAGGGGGCTAACATAAATTTTGTCAATCAAAGCAATAAAAAATTGGAGGTTCTATTTTGTGTAAGATAAGTGGGCATACGGGCATACATACGGGCATATGGTATTGCATGAAAACTCGGCTGGAGAACACGTTTACGTTTCTC
>JANHAO010006351.1:0-21494 GCA_026873985.1 Saraca asoca
TCACATGTAATCCAAATGTAAGACCTACTTATTGAGTTGAGCTCATATTTAGGCAACCAATCAACATCTTTTGTAAGAATATCATGTTATGCAAGAATATCAAAATATTTGCTCTGTTGCAAATTATTCGGCAATATGTAAAACTATAAAAGCATAAAACTTGCCTCGACGCCGGAAGGGCACTTTACAAACAGGACAATTGGAACCTGACTTCATCAATTTATCAATGCATGGGCTGGAAACAAGCAGAAATACGACATTCAGCACCCCTAGTTAATAATAAGAAAAGAAAGAAAGCAATTCCATTCATAAGAAAATCTATAAAAGCTCCTTACTTGCAGAATACATGATTGCATGTGAGTGAAACTGCAGAACAGAGTAAACTCCAACTGCATATCCGATAGCAGAAGATCAATTGACTACATCCAATATATCACAAAACAAAGGAAATTTCTTCCAACCTATATTTAGTTTATAACAATACATTATTGTCCTTTTCATTAACCACAGAAGTAGATATACGATAAGTTACTATCTACTGTCTATATAATAAAGGTAACAAGTAATTGAGAAAACTTTTACAGTTCTATTAGTATTAGAGACAGAAAACAATCACAGCAACATGTATGTTTAAGCAGTAATTTAAATTGAACACACTATTGAAAGAAAGTTAACATTTACACGCACACACACATTACTACCTGCGTAGCTGCAAACAAAAACCCAACATGATAAAGCAACGAAGAAACTCAACAAAACCTTGTATAATTACAGCATATTGAATACAATTTTTTTTTTCTTCTCAGACACCCAGAAAAAAAAAAAAGGAAAAGTAACATAAAAATAAATAAAAACTCACCACTTTCTGAAATCAAGCAAAGCTTCTTTATTTCATTGAAATTAAGATGAAAGATTATCACTCACCAAATGGGACACTTAAGTTCTCTGCCCATTCTCTCAAGATGAGTCGGATCCCCCATTTCGGATCCTGTAAGCGAGCGATGGAAGACAATGAATCGTACAGAGAAAGGAATAGAAGAAGGAAATGACAACAGAAGAGAGCAGAGGCTGGACGAGAGAGGGGCGTGAGATTGAAGTAAAAAGTAGTATTGAAAAGCGATTCAGGATTTGAATTTGGACACTTCGGAATTTTCCAAAACGCGCGCATTCTCGCGGCTAACCCGCCAATTGATTTTGCCAACGGGCGGGTAAAATTTATTTTGATATTCTATTGCAAGTAATGCTTGAATAGTTGCAACTTTTTAATAAAATCCATTTTTCCATAATAAAAAATTAGACATTTTTTAATATTTTTGTGTTGTAATTTAAATAGAATTATAACATTTCACACCCTTTTTAAATACAAATTAAAATACATTACTAAGTACTATGTAATACACATATTGCTTCCACATGTGGTTATTTTCATAACCAGTGAATAGGAATAGATTATTATACATCAATTTTTTTTTATTGGTATTTATAAAGTTATATCATGAAATGGATAGTTCAGATTTTATCTTGAAAAATTATATATAAATATAATTATTTTATCAAATTTTAAGAAGAAATCTGAACTATCTATTTAGTGGTGTGACTTTATACTAATAAAAAAATAATGTATAATAGATTTTATTGTCACAAGTTATTTAATAGTGGACATATTATGTTAATAAATTTATCAATTAGTTATTTTTTATTATATTAATTATTATTTTTATAATACTTCGATATTACAAGTTGTAAGAAAATCATTTTTTTCTTTTATTGTAAATATAAATTGGTTTATGACTTTTTTATTATAGGATAACAATCAAGATAATTTCATATTCTCTTGTCATCTCATCTCTACAATCTACTATAGTCTATTATGTCTATATACTAAAACAGCATTTTGACCTTTTGTGTTTTTTTCTCTTGGCACGTGGCACATTTTCATTTTTCCGCCTAAATCTCTCTTGTAATACTCAAAATTCTTATTCAACAGTTGTTTTAAGGTGAGTTCTTCGGTGCCTAGTGTCTTTTGTCGAAAGTCGATTCACGTGTACATTGAGTGACTATCCAATTGCATCATGACACATGGCTAAGTTAGTAGGTTATTTTTGTTTGTCCAGATTATATTTGACTTATTATGATAATGAATAATTAATTTTTGCACCAAAAATTGTACCACCCATAAAATTATCCCTCAATTAACAATGTGATCGTTTTAGACCAGAGGAATAGTGTTTTGACTCAGGTTAGATACTTCATTTATAGCATTTTGGAGAATATTTTTTTATCTGAAGAGGAAATAATTAATGGCATATCAATAAATTTACGTTTTAAAAAGATAATTTATTTCGGAATAAATTTTGTTGATGATTCCGATACATACTTATTGTCAAATAAGTTTTGAAATCATTAGAACCATTGAGTTAAAGTTTAAAATTATAAGATTTCCCTAAATACGGGGAGTCAATTGCAGCATCTCTTTTGAGCTAATGGCATTGTAAGGGTTAATTTCCAAATAATGGTGCACCTTTTAAATGTTAAAAATTTTGTGCCATTTAATATCATGTTATAATTCATGCTTAGTTCCAAGGAAATATATCCTAAAAATTTTGTGCCATTAATATTTGCGATGATTTAAAATGACATTAAACTAATATAGTCTATCAAATAATTGTGACATGATAATCCATATTTTAGTATATGATTAACACAAAAAAAAAATGCTAAAATGTTGTGCCAATTATCCTTTCGATCATGTTAAATGAAATTACACAAAATCACTATAAATTGATAATCATTTTTCAATTAATGTCATGAATTATATTCACGTCAAAAACCTTTGGTTTATTGTCAAAATAGGAAATTTGATAATTGCATATTGAAAATGTCCAATATGAGGTAGAGCAGCTATCCCCTGGGGTACTTCTCCAATGCCATGAGAATATGGGGGTAAATACATTAAAAGATCTTATCAGGTGTTCCACCCATGCAGATCTCCATAACACTATATCCAACGTTATTATGCCACGTGTACAATTCATGCATACATTGAATTTTACTCAATACATGATAGAACTGACCTTGTTGTAAAGATTCCTCTTTATAGATTATGATTATTATAAGATTTCAAAAACATATTTTTAAGAGATTTAAGTAAATAATTTTGTGTGATAAGTTATAACTTTATATGATATATTTAAGTGTTTGGATTTATCAAAATATCTATGTAATTGTTATGAAAAAATCAATACAATGATAAAATAAATAAATATTTTTTACTATAACTTTGTTGTGTTATTTAATTTAGCTATTTGAGAACCTTTTAATTTTTTCATTATAAAATGAAAAATCTTAAATTGTAATAAATGGTATTAGATTTTATTTAATTAAATTCTGAATTAACAATAGTCTAATTGAAGTACCTCTTTTATTTTGTTGGGATTTTAGATATTTTGGATGAGGTTTTAATTAATAATTGTTTTGGATATTAAGAAAATTGTTTATGACTATTTATACTTTTAGAGAACCATCTATTTTGACTACTAAACAATGTAGAATTTTATTCAATTTGATCTTATAAATTATAAAAATAATTTCAAATATTTAATTTAATTTTACTACTTAACTAAATAGTTAGGATTTAAAAACTATTGGTCATTTATTATATCTCATAAAGTTAGATTTTATATTAGAAAATAATATAATAAAGTAGTTCAAATAAATAAAATATCCATTCCCTTTCCCCTCCTTATTTGATTTCATTTCCTTTTTGTTGTCTAATTGTAATAGAAAATAGATTAGTAGGAGTTATACAAAGTATGCCTAACAACTTTGGCGTGCCAATTTTTTTTCTTTTTTTTTCAAAATCAAATCTTGTTTTCTTTTATTGATTCTTCGTGTCGCCCAGAAAAGAACTTCAATTCTGTTCTCTCCCTTCTATTTAACTTCCATACCTGATTACTGAAAATAAACCTTAAAATACATCAATGGACTCAGTTTTTTAATGTAATTCCCTTGCTGCTTGAAGATGTTGAGCTTTCTTCTTTTGTTTCTTAACCCCCTGGGCTTTGCCCTCGTATTAAAAGAAGTTAGTAAAAAATTGTGTCATTAAATAAAACAATTATTAAATAGACGATATGTATTAATTTCAAGATTCTTCTTATAACTTTAGGTTCGAATTCTAACTTGCAAATTTAACAAAGTTAAAATTTATTTATCCTAAAGTTGAAAAGAATTTTTTTTCTCAATTTTTTATTTAAATTCAAATCATAGATTATTAACTTTTATATGATGTATTATCGTGTTAATGCATTGTAGGATATTGATGCTTTGGGACAGATCGCAGTTCAATGTATGCCAATTGTTGTTGACCAATACAAATAAAATAAATTTTTATCATTTTTTTTGTTGAGATTATATATTTTCCTTTCTTTGTGCTTATTGAGATTATATATATTTTTCTCTTACACTATATTATTTAATATTATGTTAAAGAAGTGGATTCAATGAGATTTTATAAATAATTATTATTTTTTATAGTATATATCTTACTCTTATCATTATAATTTCAATGAAGTGGATTTATTCCAGATTTTGTAACTTTACCGTATCTGACAGGGGACTATCATTAGTTTTCGCTATATATATTTTATGCTTTTTTCAGTTAGTACTTTGATTCAAGGACTTTGTTTCCATGGACACTCCCCTCCCTAAACAAGTTCTGATGAATATTTGATAAGAATTTTTATATATTTTGTAACTTTTTTATAAAATATTACAATTTATATAAATTTCACATATAATGAATATATAAAAAAAATTATAATTTCATTGACTTAAAATTGCAAAGCACAAAATGTTTTCGAAATTCACAACATTTTATACAAATTTTTGTATGTATATATATAAATAAAAGTTTGACCTTTTTTTTTTTTTTTTTTTTTTACAAATCCCATGTACATAACATGTTTTTTTCCCTCTTTGCGGAAGCATTATACACCCTTGTATATTAATTATTTAGAGGTTTACTTAGTGCACCAATATTAGAAATGATATCTCGATGCTTATGAAATTAATTTTTTTCTTTCTTTTTAATAAAATTCTATTACTCTCTTAGTGGCAAGAAGAAAACATATAGGAAATCATCAAAATATTACGGGAAAGATTAATTAATGCAATAAAAATAATGTCAGATAATTTATCAATCTAATTTATCCTTTATTAAATTGGTTGTGGCAATAGTCATTTCACTTATGGAAACCACAACCTTTTTTATTTTAACAAAGACATCATAATTTTTTTTTTTAGGATAATGCTACTTATGCAAATATAATGTCTGAAAATAATTAGCATTTACATTTATCTAATGTTAATGTAAAATTTCTTACATTATTAATAATAAAAAGATGCCACATTGTTAAGAAATAAGAGTAATAAATTTTTTTTTATTATAAATGACATAAATTTTAAAATATTTTAAAAGGTTGCAATAAAAGGGGTTGTTTTTCGAACGTGCTTCTAAGCAGAGACTGTGGGTTGAATTAAATTTTATTTCATCAATTGTGAGAAAACTTAATATACATTTAGGTAGTGTTTTGTTGGAGAATTTTAGAGAATAGATAACGAAATAAAAAAATTAATTTTCTTATTGAATGTTTAGTTCACATGTAATAGAATCTATTATTGTCACTTGATTTTAACGAATTTCCTTCATTTGAAACTATTCATTCACCTAAGGTATCAGATTACGTTATCCTTTGGAAATAAAAAACAATCCCCTCTCTCATTCCTTCTCTTATCTCGTAAAGCTCTCACAATCATTTACACCGCCTACTATCATTATCATTGTCATTGGCCATCACTTACCACTTTTTGTCATTAATCACTGCCTACTACAATTGCCACTATTAACCATTGCCCACTACTTCCTACCACTATTAAGCACCACTCACCACTACCTTCTGTTGCTGACCACTACTTACCACCATCTTTCTTCGTTGATAATTGCTCACCAACATCACCACCATTAAACATTGCCTACTATCAATGTTTGTCGTTAATCACCATCTACCATCACATTTCGCTATTGACCACCGTCTACTACTACCTACTACTATTAGTCACTGCCCACTATCACTTACCACCCACCATCCTTAATCACCAATCACTATCATTTATCACTATTAACCATTCCCACCATCGCCTATTATCATTGACCATTGTCCATGACCACCTATCATCGTTAACCATCATCCATTACCGTTAACTACCACCCACAACTATCCTTCACTATTGACCACTACCTACCACCATCATCACCTTTTGCCATTAACCATAGCCCACCATTACATTCTATCGTTGACCACTACCATTTACCATTACCTACTGTCTTTGACCACCATCCACTACTACCTACCTTTGACCACTGGCTACCGTTACCTACTATTATTGACTATTGCCTACTACTACCTATTGTTATTGACCATTGTCCACCACCACCTACCATTGTTGACCACCGTCAATTGTTGTTGACTACCACCAAACCAAACAGCATGAAAGGGAATCATAAACACTACGATTCCATTCTCTCACTAAACCAAACAAATTAGATAATAATTGCTACCATTAGCCTTACTTCTTCTTATTTAATTCCATTCCATTTCTATTTCCATAGTTTGAACCAAATGCCCCATTAATGGAAGAGTATAGATTCTTTCCTTTTCTTTTTAAAAGATTGGATGTAAATTTAGGAAAGAGTTAGATACAAAAATCTTTTCTATATTGAAATAGTGGTCCTAGTAAAAAAAAATTATTGATCATAGAATAGAAAATTATGTTTTTATCTCTCTAAAAATGAGAGAAATTATAAGAAAGAAAAGGAGAGGATCTAGATTTGTAATGAAAAAAATTGGATGTGGAAAGTTAACAAAAAGGCATTTCTTAATATCTAAATCAATATTATCCTTCGTCAATTGTCATACAAGAATGTGTTTTCAAGTAGAGAAAATTTTAGAAACGACTTCAATTGTCATACAAGAATGCGTTTTTGAACAAAGAAAGTTTTAGATACGACATTACTTTGACGGTTTTTAGTAACCTATTTGCATTAAGAAGTGACGTCTTTTTTAGATGAAATTTGACATTAAACAGTCTAGCTTATCTTTTTTTTTTTTTTAAGAGAATGATTTATTTCATTTTTAGATGATTTTTTTTAAGTAGGATTTGAATTTAAGTTGAACAACATTTATTTACAATTTATGTTTTAATCATGTTTATACTATTATGAAATCCATCAAATGTATCAAAAATTTCATTGGAATTCATTTCATTTAAAATAAAATACATTATATGAAAAAAAATTTAGACTTATATTAATATTTTATTTACTATCATATCATCAAAGTCTATCTTTTAATTGAACTTTATACATTTTTCAGCATGTTTCATCCAAAGAATTTATTTAAAAATGAATTAAAATAATTATTTTTGACATTATTTCCAACCATTAAAAATTATTTGTAAATGAATTGAAATAATTTATATTGAAATGAAGAGAATTCAATTCTAGAATATTATTTCAAGCAAAAAATTAATAATAGCACCTAAATTCTAGGAAAGAATTACGGAAGAAATAAAAGGAAAGATTTTCACGGCAAGCAAATTGAGCAAAAGAAGATAGTCTGAATTCTCAGTTAGATGTGGTGAAGGACGAAATTACTACACTTTGACTTGGCCCCGAAATAACTGTGTTTTTTCTTGCATATTTAAATACATTTTGCAGTTAAACTTTTTTAAAGGTTAAATTATTTTGTTGCATTTTGTAATTTCACTCAATTTTTAATTAGGTCCCTATAGTTTAAAAGTTTTAAATTGGATCCTTATACTTATTTATTTTATTTCTAATTAGATATTCTATGTCATTTTCTTATTAGATTTTGTTAGTAACTAGTCCAAATGAACAATGATTTATTAGTGGTTATGAAATGAGAGATAAGTGACTTATCATTTCCTTTTAAAAAGGAAATAATCTCATAAAATGTCCTATGATTTTCTCTAAGTTATTTTTCAATTAAATACAATTAGAAATTTTATGAAAATTCTAAATCAACGATGATTAAATCACATCAAAAGAGTGTTATCCACATGTAGTAATTGCTTACAAAATTTAATAACAAAAGACAAGAAGGATCTAATTAGAAATGAAAAATAAGTATAAAAATCCAATTAAAAACTTTTATATTATAAGGATCTAATTAAAAATTGAATGAAATTATAGGGAGCCGATACAATAATTTAACCTTAAAAGGTAAACTGCATTTTTTACCCCCTAACTTTTACTTGAATTTTAATAACACTCACTAATTTTTATTTGAATTAATTTTACCCTCTAACTTTCCAAACAAAAGCAATATCAAATACTTTGAAAAATTAGTTATTTTTTAGATAGTAAAATTGCACGTGGCATAATGTTATATTGATTGTACTATGGCATTTTGCCTAAAGTAAAATCTTTTTATTTTAAAGTAAAAACTCATGCATTTTCATATAAGAAAATCACCTTTTAGATTTAGTTTATTTACAATAGCAAGGTACTAGTTGTTTCTTTAGGTTATTAGGAAAAAAAATTATATCCTTACCCCTTTGTCAGATAAGGATAAATAGTTTAAAATCAACAAACAATATGAGTCAATCAAAGAAAAGAGGAAGAATAAAATACAAATTGAAAATTAAAATTATTACAACCATAAAAGGGTTGTCATGGGTTTGTGATGTAGGCATCAAAACTCTTTGGCCATAGAAGCAATACGTTGTCATCTCATTAGTCATAATTGTAGACAAACTCTAATTTGTCAAAGATGATGTAATTTTGAATCTGGAAAGTAAAAAACCTTTTTTTAATCCATTCAATAGTCTTTTATAGTCCAGTCAATTTTCTGTTCAGCCACATAGGATTATGCCATTTGGAAGATGGTTAATTTTTCAAAGTGTCTGACATTACATTTATTTTGAAAGCTATAGGGTACAATTAATATAAATAAAAATTAGTAGGTATTATTTAAACTCAAATAAAAATTAGAGGGCAAAAAGTATAATTTGACCAGTTTTAAATGCTTTTTGTTATACAATTAGAAACTTGTCATATATGAAAGTACTATGATCTATGTTTAATTTAAATGATGAAATCAGAATAACTAAAATTATACTAAATCAAGTAAAATATTATGTTTTGTATATATTTTGAATCAAATACTTTTATCACTTTCTTCATTTTTCTTAAATTTTGAATATTTATATTTCACAAATTTAGTGTATATGCTAACACTGTATATATACCAATATTTTATTTATAATTTTATTTTCTTTGAATAATATACTTATTTATTTTATAATAGATTTGTATGATATTCCTTAATGCACAAAGTGCAAAGAATAGCTAGTTTGTAGTATACTTGACTAATCCTTGTCACAATTTTAAGCTATAATCTTTAAGGGTGATAAAAGAATCCTACCCAACCAAAAGCAACCAATCGAACTTGAAAATGGTCAGTTAAGATCTGTTTGGATTTGCCTTATGGTTGGCAACGAGTTAAATTTTAGGCTAAAAATCTAGTCTCGATTAATCATAGGTTAAGTGCCCTTAACCATAATTAACCAAGCTTAACTGAATCTACATTAAAACTACATCATTTTATGATTGTAGGATTAAAAATTTAAAAGATTGCAAATTGCAAATTGGCTTCAATCTTCTTTGATCTCACTTCACCCCTAATTTCTGAAGAGAGAAACCCTAGTAGAGCCCTTTTATTCCTCTACTATTCCACTAGCCCTAATTCTAAATTCTCGTACACCTTGCAACGTGAACAAAGCAAGAAAATTAATTTTCTTCAATCTTAATATTTGTTTGGCTTCCTCTATGAGTGAGACTACGATTGCAAAGTGAAGTCATTCAAAATCTCTGGGCTTGATTTTTTAGGTAGGCCAAACCATCCTAAATGGCTTCTTATATCAAAACAATATTATTTCTTTGTGTTTTTTTTTAAGAATAGTTGTTAAGAGAATCAAGTCCCTCTGTTTAGTTATGAACACTTTATGAACAAAATTCTATGGCGAGAACAATTTTACCTAAAAACTATTTCACAAATTTAGCATGAATGCGCCAAACCAATGAAAACCACCTAAAACTGACCAAAATCATTTCACATGATTATGATCAATCAGCAAGTATGTGGTGTTTAGTTTTGGGTTACATTCCAAGCCCAACGGTTTGTGTGGGTTAGGTTAAAATGGTGGGCTAATCGGTCTTAACCGATTAATGCCTATCTAATATTCTCTACCCAAGCTGAAGTCACCCAATCATTAAGGTCATCTCTAGATGATAAAACTATAATTATCAAATTGAGAAAATATTAAATTTTGTAATGCACAAAAGCATTAAAATAAAATACTAGTGCAATATTTTTGTTTTATCAAATTTATTCAATTATTGCATATATATAAAAATAATATTTTTTAGGTGTATCTTGTTACTAAAAAAAATTTCTTGTTTTAACTCTCTAATAGTAGCGTCTAGGTACAATTTAACATACAGTCTCAATGTAAAATAACTTTAACAAAAGAGAAAAATACTCTAATATCCCCATGTTTGGATGAAATTATAGAGATTTCTCCTTTAATTTAAATCTACACATTACGATTATCAGACTGAAGTCCATTAGTAATATTCATTTTTATGCCATTATTTCCTCTGATTTAATATTTTTAATATCTATTTTGACACTTGACTTTATTGCCTATAAATGTAATAGCATAAGTGGAGAATTCTTAATTAGACAATATTCTAGTAAAAATAAAAGGCTAAACTCTCTGTTCTCTCCCGCTTTTCACTTATAATAGAAATCTTCCAAAGATTGAAGTTGATTGACTGGGATTATTATAAGTTCATCTCATTGAGGTGTGCTTGCATTTGTTTTCGGGCATTGTTGGACTTTTGTGATTTTTTGAAATTTTTTCTAATATAGTTACCTTTTTTTGTCTAATTTCTCTAGGGATTTTGAATTCTAACATAATGATCTTCGATGTAGTTAATTTTTAGCTTATATTTCACTCATTTCAATTTGATTTGTCAATTACGAGTTAAATTGGAGGTTCTTGGATACAATAAACTTAATAAATAAAATTTTAAATTTGATACTAGCAGAAGCAAAGAGTAGCTGCTATTATAGGTTTAAAAATTGGACTAGTCTTTGACTAAATATGCATATGAATCGATGCGTTTTTATAAGAATCGGGAGTGCGAATTAACCAAAACTTGTGGATTAGACCATTTTTCCCAATTTCGTAAAAAAAACCTTCAATTGATGTGCATTGCCTTCATGACTTCACATCATTTGAACTTATGTCATCTTTTTAATTATTTATGATATAAATTATTATTGTATTATTTTTTTATTTATCATAAACCAAGTTATGATAAATATATAATATTAATATATATGACATATATATAACTTATAGAGTAAACCCCCTTTTCCATCTGGGTGAAATTCAATTTTCTCTCAATCGTCCCTTGGTTAGTGTTAGTACGAAGATAAAGTTGTTTGGTTTCATTCCGAAAGGGACAAATCGGATAAATTAATATTTTTCAAGGACAAAATTGATAAAAAAAAATTTCATAGGGATGAAAGTAAGAAAAATTGAATTTTACAAGGACGTAAAAAGGGTTTATTGTAATTTATATTTTTTTAATTTAAAACCAGTTCACTATTGTAATTTATATTTTTTTAATTTATATTTGGTTCAATGACTGATCTAGTATTAAAAGCAATGGTAGTAGTAGCAACAAATAAGAATAATAAGAAGAGTAATACTAATGTTAACAAGCCGACTTAACCATTCCGAGGGACTAGCAAAATTACAGTGGGATAATTTGAGAGTTAGTGCTAGAGCATATTACAATTAACCATATTAGCCAGTAAAGTTTCATAAATGAGATCTAAGGCTTCATAAAAGCCTTCTAGCCTACTTAGTTATATATGGAATCCACTTTTTAGCATTTTGGAATTTAGCTATGCAATTGGTTGTGTTTATCATAGGAAAATCGTATATTAAGTTAGTATATTTGTTTTTTGCATTGATTTAATCTTGTGTTTTCTTTGTGTTGGTTGCTAGATACATTAAGGGCAATATTTTGGAAGCTGCGATCCCTTTTTTTAGTATAGGAGTGGCTAATCCACTAGATTTGTGCAAAAAATGACCTATGATTAAACCTAGGATGCAAAGAAAGGCAAAGCCTTTGAGGAACATCGAATGCCACTTGAGTCAAAGGCTTTAACAAAGTTGTGATCTATTTTTATGTCAAGTTATTGGTATGTTTTTGCATATAGATATTTTGTGTGGCTTCTTATCATATGGATTTGACAAATTTAGTACTAAAATTAGTGCATGTTTACTTAAATTATTGTAGATTATTATTATCATCATCATCATCATGATCATTAACAATTTTTTATGTTGCATTATTCAAGATTATAGTTTATAAAATGTTGTAAATATAATATAATTTGTACAAGAGAAAGGATACCATTTCATTAATGTCAAATTCAAAGCGTGTGTGCATAATATCATTCATAGGACACAAATTTGTCAAAATTACAATTATTATTGGAATAAAAATTACAAAAACAAAATGACAATAAACCAACAACTACACTTGTAAGTGTGGTCAACAACAATGTCAGTAAGTCTATATTAGTATTCATCATTCTTCCTTTGTCTTTTAGCTCTTGAAGAGCCAATTCAAATTGGAATGCTTTCTCACGTAATTAAGGTTTAAAGAAACTAAGTAAGGGTATTATGGGCTTTAACCAAAAAATAACTTTGATCGCTAGAATTAAGACTAACAATTTTGGTAGCACAATTAGGATGATGGACATAAAAGTAGTGCTTTTCAATCTTTTAAGGGATGTTTGTATATGTTTTCAAACTAAAAAAGTGATTCTTGTAATTTTGACTAAATATAAGGGATGTTAGAGTATTTGTTTCTTAACAAAAGTAAAATATGATCAAGGTTCTCAAAAGAAAAATAAAGGATGAAACAATCAACCTGTAATAGTTTTGTTTTAATTATTAATGATTACAAGGGTAAAGAATAGAAAGGTCCAAAAAAATGAAGCAAAGTAGTTGGTACAAAGGGAAAAAGATGTGCCCAAGTTCAAATTAGATTTGAGTTTAGCAATGCCCAGCACAAAAAGTCAACAATAAAGACCTATCTTTAAAGCTTGCTAATTGAGGCCTTTTGATCCAATTGTTACCACCCATGTCTTTAAGGCTTGAGGATGTATAATTCCTATGTTAGATAATCACCAAGACTTATTAGATGATTTCTCCAAATATATTAAATACTTTATTTGTCTTGAATTTAATTTCCATTAGAACTTAGGATAAAGAAAACAACTAAGTTAAAGCAAATACAAAGGAAACAAATAGATTAGAAATAAACTATGTTGCAGGTGCAATTAAGCATAATTGTCAAGCAAATTTTTACAAAAAGAAAAATCCATTTCCTCTCTAGTTTTTCCTAACATTAGATTGTGTTCTCCATGCTTTAGTATTCTTGAAACCAATAAATTTGAGGAAAGGAAAGAAATCTCAAAATTTATGATATAAAAAAAATAGAGATATTGATTTAAATGATTTTCCTTCATTTGTATTTTGAAAAAATGCTAGTTGCATGCACACATCACACTATTTGACCTAAATGTTGTTATATATACAAAAATTCAAAAGTACATAGTATGAAGATTATTGGATGAATTACTTTTTTTCCCTTTCTCAACAACTTTTTTACTTGCCAGGAGATTTAATGAAATAAAACATGTAAGAATCTATGGTAAATTATTATAGCTTTATCTTCTTAAGTCACCGTGATATGATTGCAAAGTGAAGCAGGACCTTCTGTATATGTGACCTCATATTGCCAACACCTAATTCCATTGATCTTAACTGTTCTAAATGTCTTGTCTCTTGAATTATACACTTAGATGGTAGGTTTTCTTTTGTAGTATTTGCAAGGACCTCGTGAGAAAATGATTATGACCTTTTGTTTCTCGAACATTTATCGATACTTCATCTTCCCTAGTAAAGTACATTGGGTTCAATAACTTGTAACAAGGAAAGCTTTTTGGAATTTCAATGAACATAAGATTTATCTAATTCAATTTAGCATTTTTTTCTTAATATCCATAAATTAATGTGTCTTTCTGGTTAGTGTCACATTGCACAAAGGCTTCCGTTAAAATCTATAAGTTGAATTGGTTCTGATGTAGTTTCACCTTCAGGAGGTTCAAACAAAAGCACATGGCTTCTGTCCACTAAGTCCACTTTGAGTATCATATGATGCAGTGACTGTGCTCTTTCATTTTTGACATAATTTTCATTATTATTAATCACATAGCTACCATTTTCAGCATGTAGAGCTCTAGACCAATTAAATACAGACCAATATAGAGCACTATTGTTTACAACAGTTGCTACAGATCTATACCTGAAAATAACTCATGGATATGCTGGGATCTTGTCTAAGCATTTCCATGAGTTATTTCTTACAAAATAAATTGAAGAAGATTCTCTAGTGTTAGTTAACCAAACTATCATGAAATCATTATTGGTTTGCTCATATCCAAATCCATATGAAAACCAATCCCACAAAGTCCAATCTTTAACATTTATCATCTTATGCTCTCCTGTGATTAGATTCCATCGTATGTGCTAAAATCATTCAATCAAAATCCATAATAGCCCATTACAAGAATCCAAAATAGAGAGACTTTTAGTGGGCATTTCCAATGGAAAATTAAGCTACCTAATTCTTGCTATTGATAAATCATAGTCCAATATAGATATTGAATGAATGTAAGAATGAAGAATGAGTTTTACCCTACTAACTAACTTTGGATTAGAGATCACAGAGTTCCATAATTTACTAACACATTTGAACCTCATTAGAGATTCATTGGGTTGCCTTTGGAGTATGTCAAAGAGAATGTCACTAGGTTTTGTCTTCTTTGTATGTTCTAATGAGGATTCATTTTGGGACCTTTTCTTTGTTGCCAGGTCTTTGCAAATTTGATTGCTTAGTAGAATTCTCAAATGTAACCAAAGAATGTATTATATTAAATTTACTAAAGCCTGCAAAATTGTGAAATATGTGTTGTCAAATATCAAGACAAGTTTAGAGAACCTTGTTCTATATATCTATCCTAACAAATTCAAGTTACTATTTTCTTTTGTGTTTTGGTGCCTGAACTATTTTGTATGGTTATATATTACTTATTCAAGTTAAGCTCCACTTGAATTTTGGTGGTGTTTGTGTACTAATTGATTTATAATTCACCCTAAGTATCTCCTTCATCCAAAATATAATAGGTTAAAATACGCTAAGCCTCCAGGAACATGGGTAAGGGTGTTGACCTATAGATGTGTTGGGATGGTTCATGCTAACTTGTGTTTGATTTTGTTCTTGTGAAGTGAAATTTTGTCCCTGAATGTCTAGTTGCTTAAGTAGAAAAGCTTCTTTCATGTAAAATGAATGTGATTTATTGTTGTGGAAGGTTGAACCGTTAAGGAGTTTCTATGGGGTATTCCCCAAGCATTTGAAAATTTAAAAAACTTGACCATGGAAATAATGGAGAGATAAGAGGGAGCATTATTTGGAGAAATAAGGTGGATAGAGCACTAATCTTGATAATGAAATTGTGCACTTGCAAGTGGTAAGTCACCTAAAGGAATTCCTACATGGGTTCAACTCTAATTTAAAATGACATGTTATCTACTATTCTTGAAAGTTGTATGTTTTGATTGCATTGTTGTTAGTTGTGGCTTTATTTGGGAATTATTTTAGGACCTTTAAGTACATCTCTATATGATGGAGAACCTTGACTAAGAATGTACATGTGTTGCATGTGTGTGGGCTGAACAACTGGCTAGTGTATGGAGACCGAAAGGTCTATATCTGAGTTAAGGGCCGAATGGCCTTTTGGAGTGTTATGAATTATTTCTTGGTATAAGTTTAGATGGATGAGGAATGCTTTGACAATCTGACCCAAATTTTCAATTTCAACTACAAATCATTAACTCCTTATGGAACAATAAGCAAGTAACATCCTTTCTTGTTCTAATATGTTTTAAACAGGAACTGCTGGTGGTTATAATAATTCAATTTTTATAGAAGCTAATGAGCTACATTTTTTAGTATCTTTACTTTGTAATTGGATTCGATCTCCCTTTCTGGATTTTTTTATTGAATGTTTAACACGACTTAGCTTTTATCTTATTAATTTCTAAATACAGTCTTTTTATATTTAATAGCCATTTTTTAAATACTTCAGCAATTATGGAGAAATTTTAGATTCAATGGTATTTGGAAAGCCATAGGGGTTTGGATTTTGTGTCATTTGCTGATATTACATAGATACTCCCTTTTATTGAGTGATGTCGAGTGCCTTAATTTATATAAGCTTTGCTTGTTTTCTTATTCCAATATGAGATAAGTACTTGAAGTCATGAATAATTCTAGATCCTAAAATCAAGTTTGTTTGTAGAGAGAAAAATGATGAGTGCCTTATTCTAACAAGTGATGGTTTATGGAATGTGATGACAAATGAAGAAGACCGTGACATTGCACGAAGGCAAATCCTTTGCCACAAGAAGTGTGGAAATGACTCATCTGTAGCAAGAGGCAAAGAAGTTGATCCTGTAGCACAGTATGCCACAGAGTATCTATCTATAATGTCTTCCAAAGGGAAAGTAAGGATAACATCTTTGTTATTGTTTTTGACTTGAAGCCTCAAAGAAAATTTAAGAGAAAAGCATTACACAACTAGATTTTCTTGACCTTTTTTCTCCTTATATCCTAAATTCCTAATATTTACACAGATATTTTTGTTTTTGTTTTAGCTTTTGCAATCATTAGTATATAGGGTCAAGTATAACAGGGTTAACTAAGTTAGCTTATATCATGTATACTTAATTTTGCAATATACAAATATATCTTTTGATAACAAAAATGTTATCTCTATTTCATCTATTATGCAATACACTGGTATATCTTTCAATAATAAAAATATTATCTTTATTTCAGTTATTTATAACTCATTTTACAACTGTATATACAACACAAGCTAAAGTTAAACTGATTTTATAATGAGATCAATTTAACTCAAATTATATTGTAAGAAGAGTTGTAAATAAATAAAAAAAAACGTGCACTAAGGAACCATATGTAGAGTTGTTTTTACATCGCTATATAACCAGGGTGAATGTAGGTGCACGAGTTTCACAACAAAAAGTTCAGATAGGGGGCTATTTGGAGCATCTCATGCAATTGTAAGCAATTCTATTAAGTACCAAAATTATTCTTCATGTACAGTTAGGACTCAGATGCCAAGCCACGTTCTAAGAGATTAAAAGGTACCAAAAATAGCTTCTCAAAATATGGTTTGGAGCTCTACAACCATATACCCAAAGGCACTTCTAGTCTCTAATCTATTTGGCCTTCATCTAGATTATAAGCGATGTATCTTAGAAACTGCAAAATTATGTAGGCAATTTGATTAGCCATACACCTATTAATTCATTAATGAGAATTTGAAGCTCTTTTTTTCTTTTTGCAAAAGAAAAATGGTCTCAAAGGGTAGGTGCATTAGCAACAGGCTGAGAAAACTTTGATCTCTTACCAAGTTTGTAACCAAAAAAAAAAACGAAGAAAGAAAACATTGAACACAAGTCAATTTCATTCCAATCATACATTTCAAACATTATGTCGTATTAAAAAAAACATTAAACACAAGTCAAATGCAACAACAATTTATAATTATGCGAATTTTAGTGTCTTATGCTAAGAAGTGATGTTTACAATGTGCATGAATAAGAGATTTCTTATTTCAAGATAAACAAATTTTTTTGTTGACCTTTAATTGATGACTTCGGCTCTTTACATGACTTTCGTGTGGTTGTTGTAGACAATCAAGAAAAGCAGACACCTAATTTGGGATGAAGAATTCTAATTTTTGCTAGAAGAGGCTTGCATAAATGACAAGATTTACGTTGAAGTAATGAGCAAGAGGATAGGCTTTGGTTTAAGACCAAAGGTTAGGATACTACTAATTCTTTTATTACTTTTTAGTTTTTTAGTATCTTCCTTTGTTTGCTTAAGTTTCTGCTAAGTAGGTTAATGAAAAATTTTATGAGTGTTTATGAAAGTCATATAATTTGAATTTTTTATATAAAATTTTATAATTTTTTTATAAAAAGTTATAATCCCATTGTTTAAAGTTATAATAAAAAAATTCAAATTTTTTAATTTTTATGAAAAGTTATAATATTTTATATAAAAATTATAATTTTTAATACTTTTATTTTCCCATATTGGCAAAATAAGCTGAGAGATCCACATGCGAGTCTTCATATAGAAATATAACACCAATTTTTTGGCAGAACTCCTTGAATTATGTTGTGAGTATTTTTGGAATCATACAATTGGGTTGGTAAAAGCTCAATGGACAAGCCCAGTTGATAAGAGCCTAACATAATCAGGATTGAGGTCATTGGATCAAGACATCAGGATGCCAAATGCGAGCTTAGACTATTGAACAAGCTCTAACTCGTAGATGGAAGCATACTTTCCTAGCTAACATTTGGAAGCTCACTAAACCCGAGAATGAATCAACTTACAGAAATTAATTTGCAGACTAATTAGCTGCCTGTTTATTGGAAATCCCTAGTCTATTATGTAATTAATGATATTCAAGTTGTAACACCCCAACCATTATAAATAAGGATAAAAATCATTACACAAGGAAGGAGAAGACAACAGAATAGATATTGAAAACTCAGAAAACATATTGAGAAATAATATAATCATGGATATAGTGGTCGATTGACTTTAGTTGAACTACAATAAAAAACTCCTGCTGTTCCTTGTTCTTCCTTCCTTACTTCTCTTCTCTCTCTCTCTCACATTCAATTTGTAATTTGGGGTTTCCTAGACTTCTTTTTGGTTGATCAGATCCGACTGTTAACATTTTGGCGCTAAAAGGAGGGCCCCAAAGCTGCATTTTCTTTAATTTCTTGCTCAATTGCAATGGCTAAAGGAAGAACAACCAGGAGTTCAGACGTTTCGATTGACCAGCAAGAAGTTCACGTAGAACAGCAATGGGAACCAATTCTCTTGATGGCAACCACTCCCGCCATTCCTGCTATAGGTACCACCATAGGCTTCCCCCCTCCCCCCCCCCGTGGCCCACCGCCAGCTTGCTGTTATTATTCTTGGGACTAATAAAGTGCAGACATGGCATTAGCATCAAGAAGCACTAGAGAACACAGTGAGGAAATTGGTTAGTGTGGTTAGGGCATTGGCATAGGCTTAAGACGTGCAAAACCAAGTTAGAGCCACTACGCCCAGAGGAGAGCTCTGACAGCTGCAACAAGGGGCTCAGGAGAAGAGACCAACCAGATAAATGCATCAGTGCATTGACTCAACTTGCTCCTCCAATCTACGGATAGGATTAAAGGTCCATTGAGCACATAAGGATGGTGATAATCTATAACAAGAGAATTCATGTTGAGTGGATAACTCAAACAAGACTAGTTAGAGGCACACCTCAAATCATTACTCTCATAACCAGGGAGACAAAAAGAGCCAGCGATCTTCCAGCTGGTGGTCTGAGACACAAGACCCAATGGTAGAGGAGTTGCTTTGGAAGATAAATTAGTTAGAAGAATGCCTTCGAGCTCAGAATAGTCAAGATTGCTATAAGGAGAGGACATCATTCACTAAAGAGATTGAGAAAAGCCTCTCTCTTACAAATTGAAAATCCCTATGATCCTATAATACAATGGGGATAGTGATCCATATGACTACCTAGATACATTTGATGTACAGATGGATCTTCAGACAGCCAATCCCTTGGTTAAGTGCCATGTCTTCCTAGCTACACTGGAAGACATACCTCAAACATGGTTTAGGAATCTCCCAGCTCATAGCATTGATAGTTGGGAAGATTGCCAGAAAAGATTCATTAACCAATTCAAAGCATTAAGAAGGTAGTTGACACTATCTTGCCACCTTGTGATGGTCTTTCAATGAAAGAATGAGTCATTGGAAGACTACGTCACCTAGTTCAGGCACAAGGTCAATAATGTGGAGAATTTATCCGATGAGAGTATCTTGATAGTGATCTCAATGGGACTCCGTAAGGATGGATATAAGGACATATACAAGTCTCCAATAAGGGACCTGGGCAAGTTTTATGAATGAATTGCCAAATAAATCAGGTGAGAGGAGACTTTTGGCCCAAAGAAGTCTGATCATAAGGATAAGGCAAACAACTCCAATCAGAATAATAAGAGGAGCAATAATAGGAATAGCAAGGATAGTAAGAAGGATGACACTAATAATTAGCTTGCAAAAAAGGCCAGGAATGAGCGACCTTAGTGTCGAGGTCGCCATAACAACTATAGCATCCTATCAGACACTCAGGATAGGATATTTGCAATAGAAAAGGATAGAGAGGACTTTGAGAAGCCCCTCCTTGTAAGGACTCCCTACAGGTACATAGACATAGACAAGTTTTGTGCCTATCATAATGAGGTCTAGCACAATACTTTGGATTACCGGGTGTAAGCCTAAGATAGGTGCCCTAGAGCCAATTGGGATTAAGCTCTATTGTATCTATGACTGTACTCTCTGTATTGATTTGATGATATGTAAAGGTTGTTTATTCATCTTACATTGTATTTCTTATTTATTGCATATTAAGATGATGTCCATGGTGAAAAGTTTGTTTAATCAATGCTATAAAGGGTTATAGGATTGTGAAGTTGATTATTAATGATTTATAACTTCTACACCAAAATGATACTAGTCAAGATCTAATAATTGGGCGTTATTAGATCTGTGGAGACTAGACGATGTGGTGATTTCTTATTTGATGAGCAGTTGACTTTATAAGATGAGATGTAAAAGAGTTACATCTGAATACATACATAGACATGACTCAGTTAGTTTGGAGGAACATAACTGACAATCGTGATCTTGTTAGACCCAATTGGAGATACTATGTGGAGCTGTGTCAATAGTTAATCTCCAATGGTGATCGTATGACTAATCCTTCGACTTGAGATTGAGGGATATCTTTTGCATAGAAGGTTATAATTTGACCAAGTCAAAAGTAACTCTATTCATGAGGAACAATAAAAACTTGAGTTGGGTATTTCTAAAAATGCAGTTAGATATTGCCTTATCAAGAGAGGATTCATTACCACTCTTTAGAGTGATATCCGAGGCCACTCAACAAATTAGTTTGGCTAATTAAATCCTTGCGTAAGGTTAAATCGAGACTCAGATTGGATTTGAATGCTCGGATTCATTTGAGTCAAATAATTCACAAAGTTGAGAAACCATGATTAGTTATAAAGGTTAACATTTATCCATACCTTTGACT
>JANHAO010006352.1:0-21464 GCA_026873985.1 Saraca asoca
AACTGATTAGTTTTCTATTTGTAATGGATTTATATTGAGTTTCACAGTTTCTGTATTTACCATTATTTTAATAAATTGATTTTATAATACATTGCAATTGAATGGCTTTCAGATTGTTATGTGACAATCAGGTACTAAAAAAAGACTATAAAAGCTGTTCATTGATTGAATTTATGTGTCAATTAGGTACCTAAAGAAATGGCGGCAAAAGCTGCTCATTAACTGAATGCTCTAACAATTTTTTTTTCCAGGTTTACCATTTTGCGACCGAAATAGCCACCGTAAATTCGGTCGCTATTTTCCAGGAGAACCATTTTACGATCGAAATAGCGATTGAAAAATCTAGTGGCAAACATTTCTGTGACCAAAATTTGATGGCAAAAAACTGCCTATGCTTTCAGTCGCCATTATTTAGCCACTGAAACAGCCATCGAAATATTTGGTGGCAAAACTTTAAACTGCGACCGAACTTCCATAACCTTAGTCACCGACATATGTGGTTGCTAATTCGGTGGCCAATGTCAGCCACCGAAATAATTCGATCACTGGTTGGCTTGCGACTAAGCTTTTAATGGCTTTTGATTTTCGATCGCAGTTCGGTGGCCATAATTTTCTGCGATCAAATTATTCAGTCGCTAAAGTGTATTTTTTTTGTAGTGCGAGAGGCAAACCATGTCCCACTCATAAGTCATAATGAATATAAAAGACTCACTAAGAAAATAAGGACAACCTCAAATGGCATCACCTTCATAGATGAAGATGCATAGGGAATACATTTTCCCTACAATGTTGTGCTAGTCATTAGAGCCAGAATTGGCAATGCCGAGGTGCAAAGGATAATGATTGATACTGACAACTCAGTGAATGTTGTGTATAAGGGGTGCTTCAAGAGGATGGGGATGAGAACGAGATAGTTAAAGCTTTCCCCTAAGCCCCTCTATGGCTTCATAGGAGATGGAATATCACCAGTGGGACAAATCAAGCTCCCCATTACTCTAAGAGATTCAGATTGCTAAGCCACTGTCCTGGCCGACTTCCTGATTGTAGATTGTGCCTTAACATATGACGTGGTGCTGGGGTGGCCTGCAATGAATGACCTAGACATGGTCACGTCAACCAGAACACGTACCATCAAATTCCCCATGCCCAATGGAGTTAGATGTGTATGAAGTGAATAACATATAGCTTGACGCTACTATGAGGATATGGTCAAGCTCAGGGTGAGAGGGAAAAAGGTTAATGTGGTTTCTAGTGGAGAATCACAAGCTATGAGCATAGCAGGGGTTAGCCATAATCTCGACCTTTGTGAAGTGGATGCAGATAGAGCAATTGACCCAGTAGAGGAGCTCAGAGATGTACAAGTCAGTAAGGCAAATGCTGAGAGATGCCTCAAGTTAGGAAAAAGCTTGTCTTTGGATGTGAAAACATAGCTAGCTAAATTCTTTAAGGTGAACCTAGACATCTTCACTTGGAATCATGAAGACATAGTGGGGATTGACCTCAGGGTCATGCCACATAAGCTCAATATCGACCCTATTCACAAGCCAGTTCACCAGAAAAGGAGACCTATGACTGTTGAGCGTTATATTGCTCTTAAGGAAGAGGTGGATAAACTTCTACCCAATAAGTTTATCCAAGAAACCCACTACTTGGATTGGGTAGCCAAGCCTATGCTTGTGAAAAAGAAGAATGGGAAATGGAGAACCTGCATTGACTTCATAGACCTTAACAACGCGTGTTCGAAGGATAACTTCCCCCTACTTAATCAGCTCGTGGATGCAACTGCTAGTCACCAACTTCTCAACTTCATGGATGTCTACTTAGGGTACAATCAAATCCCTATAAACCCACAAGATGAGGAACACACCTTGTTCATCATTAATCGCGAGTTGTATTGTTATAAAGTGATGTTCTTTAGACTGAAGAATGCAAGGCCAACCTATCAACAGTTAATGAATATAATGTTCAAGGAATAGATTGGAAAAACAATGGAGGTGTATGTGGATGATATGTTAGTGAAGTTTGAACAGGTCGCCAACCATATCCATGATCTGGGGGAGATGTTCCAAATTCTGAAGAGGTAATAAATGAAGTTGAATCCATACAAGTGTGTATTTGGGGTGGCTCTAGGAAAATTCTATGAATTCATGGTAAATAACAGGGGAATTGAAGCAAATCTAGAGAAAATCAAGGAACTTATTGATATGAGATCCCTGACTGGAGTTAAGGATGTGTAGAGCCTTAATGGTCATGTTGTAGCACTTAGTAGGTTCATTTCAAAAGCTACAGACAAGTGCATCCCTTTCTTTGATTTGCTGAAGAAAGCAAAATGCTTCGAGTGGACTGAGCAATGTGAGCTTGCTTTTCAGTAGCTGAAGGAGAATATGGGTTAAGCACCTCTTTTGTCTAAACTAAAGGAAGGTAAGAAACTCATTATTTACTTGGGAGTATCTCAGCACACTCTCAGTGTAGTTCTAGTATGAGAAGAAGGTGGAGCTCAATTTCTAATCTATTATGTTAGCAAGAGGTTGCTAGATGTCTATACTAGATACTCGCCAATGGAGAAGCTTGCCTACTACCTCATAATTGTATCAAGGAACTTGTGACCTTATTTTTAGCTGCACAGCATAGAGGTGCTCGTGTAATTTCCACTTAAGGAAATCTTGCAAAAAATGGATGCCTTAGGTCATTTGCTCAAGTGAGTAGTTGAGTTGGCCCAGTTTGATATTAAGTACAAGTCTAGACTGGTAATCAGGGGGCAAGCCTTGGTGGATTTCATTGCAAAGTTCACAAGGCCCATGGAAAAGGAAGCAGAGGCCATAGAGTGTTTGTACTAGGAATTGTATGTTGACGGATCCTCAAGCGAGCAGAAGGCTAGGGCAGGAGTGCTTCTGATCAGCCCAGAGGGACACAAAATCCTTTGTACATTGAGATTTGGCTTTCAAGCCACAAATAATGAGGTAAAGTATGAAGCATTGTTAGCAAGGCTAGTCTAGCAAGAGAGACATGACCTAAAAATTTGAATACATTCTGTGATTCCTAGGTCATTGTCTATCACATACGAGGTGAATATCATATGTGGGGGGGTCAAAAATGGCCATTTACCTTTAGAAAGTTCAAGAACTACTTGGCTTTTTTTAGCGTTAGGAGGTCAATTAGATTCTGTGAGCTTAGAACACATATGCAGATGCATTAGCTCATTTGGCCACAACCAAGGATGCAAATTTCTTAGGGGCAATCCCAATGGAGTTTCTGCCATCACCAAGCATGGATTAGAAGGATGCTATGATGGCAATTGTCGTTGTATAGGACTTATGGATGGGTCTGATTGTAGGTTACTTACAAGATGGCAAGTTGCCAGAAGGCAAGTTAGAAGCATGTCATTTGTGAGCCTGACAACTAGATATTGTATTAGTGATGACATGTTACATAAAAAGGATTCTCAACTCCTTTCTTAAGGTGCTTAAATGGCCACGACTATTACATTGTCTTGAAGGAATTTCATGCTAGCCATTGTGGAAATTATGCTGGGGGGTTATCTTTAGTTCAAAAAGCACTCTGGCAAGAGTTTTATTGGCCGACAATGAAGCAGGATGCCATTGACCTCGTGAGAAAGTGTGACAAGTGCAAAAGGTTCACCAAGGTCCCACAAGCTCCAATAGCCTACCTGTAAAAGATGGTCAGTCCATGGCCTTTCATGATCTAAGGCATGGACCTAATTAGACCACTCCCAATAGGTTGCAGGAAGTGTAAGCATGCAGTAGTTGCTATTGATTATTTCACCAAGTGGGTAGAGGCTAAAGAATTAGTGGAAATTTCTTCTTTGAAGATTGAAAAATTTGTATGGACCAATATGGAGTCCCTTAGCAGATTGTGACTAACAACGGGACCCAATTCAATAACAACCAGTCCATTAAATTTTACAACGATCTCAAAATTGTGAAGAGCTTCTTAGCTGTAGACCATCCTCATGTCAATGGACAAGTTAAGGCTATCAACATGATCATCAAATAGATCTTGGAGACAAGGTTGGAGGCCAAAAAAGGAGCATTGGTGGATGAGCTATAGAAGGTGCTTTGGGCTTATAGAACTATAACTCATAGCACCATAGGAGACACTCCCTTTTTAATGGTGTATGGATCCGAGGCCACAATCCCAACAAAATTTGAAGTGATTTCACAATGATGAGCTACATTCAATCTAGAGGATAATGATTAGATACCCACTGCAAACCTTGACCTCATAGAAGAGACAAGAAAAATAGCTTGCTTTAGGGTCGTGACCTATCAGTAATAAGTCACGAGATACTACAACTGGAAGGTCTGAGTTTGGAATTATAAAATTGTCGATCTTGCATTATGCCTTATTCTTCCTAGAGCTCGCAAGTTTAGTGATGAGACACTAGGTCTGAACTAGGAGGACCCATACATAATCAAGGAAAACTTGGGAAATGAAGTTTATCACCTAACAAATATAAATAGGGCTGAAGTTCCTTAAGCTTGGAATGCTGAGCATTTCCATCTATATTTTCAATAAATATTTTAACTTGCCCTTCTAATCCTATAATATTATTTAGTAATTAATAAAAACACTCAAGTTTTCCTTAATTTTTTTATGTTTGTGATTATTAATTTTTGAATAAAATCTCAACAAAGCATTATATAGGAAGTGAGCTAAAAAAAAGTCATGAAATATTAGCTGAGGCATGACCTATTGGGCATTAAGTGCTAGCTGAGGTGTGGCTTACTAGGCATTTAACTTGACAAAAACAAGTGTGCTAGCAGAGACACACTCATACGACCTACCTGGGCACTTGATTCGTGTAAGCTGAGGCATGTCCATGTGATTTACCTAGGCATTCAATTCGTGCTAGCTGAGGCATACTCATGCGACCTACCTAGGCACTTGATTCATGTAAGTTGAGGCGTAGCTCTCATGTAACCTATTGGGCACTCGACTCGTGCTAGCTGAGGTCTAGCTTTCATGTGACTTACTTGGGCACTTGGCTCATGCTAGCTGAGGCACATCTATATCACCTACTGGGTACTCAACTTGTGCTGGTTGAGGTGCATTTGTGTGACCTACTGGGCACTCGACTCATGTTGGCTAAAGCACAGCTTTCATGTGACCTACTGGGCACTCATCTTCACATAAATTTGTCAAGTCATGGTTTACTGGTTGAGGACCATTTATATTAACCTATATGTTATCATTTGCAAGCTACTCAGTATGCAACTTGACTAATACTTGTTACATCATGATTTACTAGCTATTATATACAGCTTATTAAGTATTCAATTATGGAAACTAGGAAGAATCAAGTAGGAATATTATAAAAAGTTCATTTAACACCTCCTTCAACAAGGCAAATTTACACAAAGTTGAAGAATAACATTCAAAATTACAAAAATCACGGCTTAAGAAGTCTGGTCCTTAAAAGCTGAACTCTTATAGGATGGAGGGTTGACATATAGGGTGAGTTGGTCATCTATCATTTGATCATCAAAGGCTTCTATGACCTACAAGCTGCTTTCTCTTTGAATAACACCCTCAGTAGCAGAAACTCCAATTATGGATTCTGCACCCTTACTGGGAGAAGTAGCCTTTGTAGCCTCCTCAAAGCCCTTTATAGCTTTAAGAGCACCACTTCCAAAAAGAAGAAGTCTATCTTCGGGTGCTGCTCCCATAAGTGAACAAGAAGGAGGTGTTGGTTTCAGATTCCACATTTCCTTCTGCTTTTGCAAACACCACAATGGTCTCTACTTTAACTTGAGTGACCTCTTCTTTTCCTAGAGTAATTTTTTCCCTGGCCGCTTCATACTTCTTCTTAGCAGCCTTAGCTTACTACACTGTAGCATCCAGTTCACCCTTTACTCTTGTTAGCTCATAAACTACTTTATTAAGGTCTGATGTGATAGCCTCATGATTTGTCACCTCATGAGATAGAGCTTCATTAGCTTCTTTTTAGGTGGCCTTGACATTTCTTGTTCTCTCCTAATCCAATGCCTTAGTGGTCACAGCGGCCAACTTGCCCTCAAGTTTTTCCTTCTCCTTGTCCCAAGCTAAGAGCTCATCTCTTAGGTTTATAGCCCCCACCATGCTCTAAAAAATCAAATGGTCAAGTTAGATTACAAAGAGGAAAAAGAATCAAGGTGAAAGGACTCTACTTACTAGCAGGCCATAACTAGCTAT
This sequence comes from Saraca asoca, assembly GCA_026873985.1. NCBI lineage: Eukaryota > Viridiplantae > Streptophyta > Magnoliopsida > Fabales > Fabaceae > Saraca > Saraca asoca. The sequence goes on from JANHAO010006352.1 coordinate 6,193, forward strand.
ATAGCCCATTAATCCTCACTCAAGCTCTTCTCCGACTCCAATATTATGGTGTGGGACCCCAGGATCTAGTTCGTATTCTCTTGAAGTAAATCAAAGTACTCCTTTGACTTTGGGCCAAGACTAGCAGGTCACTTCTCAGCCTCGACCTCAAGTGCCACCTATTCTGAAATGGTAGTAACTCTCTTCCCTTTGTCTACCCTTTGCTTTTTGGTAGGGGCTCGAATAGGGATGTGACCTCAACCACCTCGAATACCTTAGGATGCAAGGTAGGAACCTGCACCTGTGAGGATGCTCCTACCAAGGCCATAGAAGATTGACTTGCAGCAGTGGGGGTTACAGTAACATCAGGAGCCAATAAGGCCATAGTAATAGCATAGCCTATAGACCAAGTAGAAGGAAAGGTTGGTAGCTTTCAGAGGATGAGCTTTACCATGTTTTTATAATCTTAAAAGTTTACTAGGCTAACCTCCCTAATTTGGTGAGCTCCAATTTCTCTGGTGAGTTTGACATTTAAGGCCGGAGCAAGCTTGTGTAAGCACAGGAGATCCTCGTCAAATTTGAGGTCATTTTTAAAATCCTCCATAGCAGTGAACTGGCCCAACACCTCAACCTCCTCAACCTCAAGCGTTGGCTTCTCCTTGCCAATCCCATCTTCAAAATGAAATAAAATGTCAAAAAAAACATTATAAGTACATGAATTCATGGAAGCTCACATCCCAGGAGTAAGGATAAAATTGAAATTGTGCAGATGATGCAGAGACAGGTAAGAGACATAAAACCAATGGGTCTTGTAGTTCCCTACATTAGATTTGCCTTTGGCATCCCCCTATGATAAAATCCTCTTATACTCAGTCTACCGAGCCAAAAGATAATAAATCCTATCTTGCTAACCCTTACAGATGGTGGTAGGAGACTATTCCTTAGGTAAAAAAGTGCAAGAAAGGTAAGTTGGGAGTAAGAATTTGGGGTTAGTTAGAAAAGGTAGAGTTTTAGTTTGTTGAACAGATTAATGATATAGGGATAAATTGAGAACTTGAGCCTAGCAGCGAGATGATGGATGCTAATAGTAACAAATTCAAAAGGAGTATAAGTTACATGGTCTTTAGGAGAAGGTGCCATAAGATGGTAACCCTTTAGGAAATGGTATGATTCAGCTATGTTTCTAAGCTCGTTCAGCCTAATGGTCAAAGAGTGATGACTGAACACTATGCAATCTGAAGACCTCTCACTCTAAGCGACCTACTAACCTCATCGGGGTCAGCTTGAGCAACAAATTGTTTGGTGACCTTGTCACTCCCAAAGGCTATTTCATCTATGGTGTGCACCAGATCCTCACCTCGAGTTGGAGAATCAGACTCATCAGCACTCCTTACTTGGTGACCATGATGCTTATAAGCTATAGCCATCTACCTGAGAAGAAGGAATCATCAAGTCGCTACAAACAGACCATACCTAAAGTCTAAGACTAGAAAAGTTTCCTATGCAATAGGCCATACACTCCTCTAATCACCCATCTAAGACCCGAATTATTGAAAACTTGGGGGGAGGCCTTCACCAACAAAGCCTATCAAGTCACTAGACCCTAGGAAATAGAAGGCTAAATCCAATAATCTATAGCCCTAAAACTAGCAAGCAAAATCTCTAGTAGCAAATAAGCACACACCATCAAACCAAGCAGCAAAATACCAGAAACCCATAGAACAAGGCACTCATAAAAAGCAGAAGCTTAGAGTCTAAGAAAGCTTACTATATTAGAAGAACAACATGAGTTCTAGGAAGAAAATGTTGAGCAAGGCTGATCTTTGGTAATCCAAATCCAAAACACTTGATGGCAAACTTAATGTGGTAAGAGAGCAGGAATGGTGGTGACTGTTCAACAACTTGAGAGACAAGCAAAAGGTAGAGTGTTAGTTTTCAAAAGTAAAAGGGAAAAAGGGTTTTCTTGCCTTATATATCCTAGATGGCCTCACTGTTTAATTTAGAGACTGATCAACTACCCTCGATTTGATGGCCTGACAAATAACAAGGCTTAGTCATCACCACGCTGGCGGCTATAGAAAAGTGCATGCATTTAATGTGATAATGATGGTACATGTAAACAAAATGATAGAAAAAGAAGTCTAAATGATGGCATGATTGATCGTGATCGCTAGCTTTTACAAGCAAACTATAGCTCCCAGTGTACAGATCACACTGAGAGCTGGGGACTAATGTTGTGGGTATTTTTAGAGCCATACGAATGGGCTTGTAAAAGCTCAATGGACAAGCCCAGCTGATGAAGGCTCAGCTTAACCAGGATTGAGGACATAGGAGCAAGGCATTAGGTCACCAAATGCGAACTTAGGTCGCTGGCTAGTAAAGGTCAAAGTAGCAACCTTAGGTCGTTAAGGATGAGGTTTAGCTTGTAGCTCAAAGCATGCCCTCCCAACCATTAATTCAAAGAAGACCATTCAATCGCTTATTTAATAGGAATCCATTATTAACCATTGTAACTGGTTTATGATCCATTTCTATTATGGAATACATTGTAACACCCTGGCTACTATAAAAAGGGGTTAAAATCATTGTAAAAGAGAGAGACATAACACAGGCAAAATACAAAAAACTCAGCAAAAGACTAAAAAATAATATAACCATGGACATAGGCCTTGCATCTGGTTGCTCTTGGTGTCCCTTATTCTTTCTATCTTCTTCTCTCTTCCTTGCAAATTTACCTTTATAACTTGCAGTTTGGGGCACCGAACTTAGGTTGATTGGATTTTGCTATCAGCAGGGAAGAGCATGTCCTTTTGGTGAATTGGGTTAAGCAACTTTATGTGGAAAGGAATATTTTGGATGTAGATGATGAGAAATTGAATATAAATTTTGATATGAATGAAATGACATGCTTGCTCATTATGGGGCTTTAGTGCACTCAAATAAAGGATAAGGAAAGGCCAAGGGAAGAACAAGTGATTTGAGTTCTTAAACTTGAAGCTTCAATGCCAGTGCTTCCTTTCTATGATTTTGCTTCTCTTCCAATCCATAAGGAAGTTGGTTTCATTTAAGCAAATTGCTCACTTCATTCAATTTCATTTAAATGGACACAAAATTTTACTATACATAGCATCTTGTAATTGAGTGAAACTTTGTCAACCACAAAAAGTAAACCTAATATTTTGTCAATTCAATCACTAACCTATTTTTTTTCCTTTTGATATTCTTATTATAAATATCATGTTATCAAGAAGTAAACTATATAGAATTAAGACGTGAGAATACAAATGGAGACCTTCTTAAGTCAAACAAATTCCAAGCCAATTCATGCTTGTGTGTTGTGATTGACAATTATTTAGTACAAAATAACATTATAAGAGGAAAAAAAATCATTACTTGGTAGCTTAATTTTAAGGAAAATGGTGGAAATTTTTGTGTTGACATTTATTTATTTGTAATTATACCCAAAAAATATTGCACAATAAGTTGCCAATTATTTTTATAAAAGAAAAAAATCTTATGGAGAGAAAATCTAAAATCGTGTATTATGTATAAATAGTCATATACCAGATCAATGGACCGTGTGTAGCTTTATTTTTTATTTTACAATGCCTGTTCATCTCTCAGTCTTTTTGTCTGTCTTTAATTGTGATAAATTATGTATACTTGATATATAAATATGTCATGTCTCAATCCATGACATGTGACTAACGTAGAAGGTCACCTTTAGGAGACCCTTTACCAACCTAACAATGCAATAGCATCCTTGCTATGATTCACCTTTAATATGTAATACAAATAGAGAGCTATATTTATTAATACTCTATTAGATTTCTAATGAAAATTTGGCAAAGTTTCCTCTATTTTTCAGACTCTAGGCACTAGGCCAATACAATAGACAATGGCTACATGCCCTACACATAACCTATACAACAATTCAAAGACCACAGAAACCCAGATAACACGGTACATGCAACCTACTAGGCGATAACCAAACAAAAATTATATGCATAACTCAACTATACCAACTACCAAAAACACACCATTATTATGCCTTTAAACTCCACAAGAAGAAATCTTCTTAATTAAAGAGTAGACTCTAGATCGAGTGGATGAGGGTGAACAGTGGGAGTGGCCTCAAGTTTTTAAAAAAGGAAAGAAAATGGAGTGAGTTTCAAAGAAACTCAATGAGTAGATAATCCCTTGGAAAAACCAAAATTTATTTTACAATTCATGTTCAGGCTCTAAAAAGTAGGAAGGAAAATAGGGTGAGTTTCATAGAAACTTAGTGAGTAGATAATCTCTCAGAAAAATAAAAACTTAATTTGTAGTTCATGTTCAAAATGTAAATGGTAGAACATACATTTGTGAAGATGAGTTTACCAGTTTAAAAGAAACAATCTCAAGATAAATTTTGAAACTTTAATTCATAAAAAAAGTCAAGTCAGTAAATATAGTAATTAACAAATTAAAAGGTGTAATAGAGTATAATATTGTGAGAAATACTCATCATGAGATAAACACAAGAAACATCATTAAGATTTTCTAAAATTTACCAATATACAAGTGGCAAAATATTTTGGATTTTCTTTTTCTAGAACACAATTGGAATCCAAAGGATAATTCATAAAGGTAACTGTACATAATAGATATCTTTGTAATACACCAAACATACTAATCAGATATTCAGATATTTTTTCCCTTATTTCTCCAATAGATATCCTAATCACAAGTGCACTTGAGGGTTTTTTAGGGAACTTTCAATGGATTTAGGATTTCAAAAACAAATAATCGACTAAAAACATTACTAGATATATCCAGAGATAAGAAACAATTGTAATCAAATCATGATATTAGCAATCAAAAGATATTATCAGTCATTCCAGGTAGCATAAAATTCAGTAATAACAAAAATTCCACATTATGGTAAAATGAAATCACTGATTCTATAAATAGTAGCTATTATAAAATGTAAAAATACGCTAAGATAAATCATTTTCATAATTATGTATCATATGGTAAAAATTTCAAGTCAAACTAACAACAATATTTATCTTACTCAGAAATGATAATGTTCTAGATAACAAAATTTATTTTTTTTTGTAAAAAAGGATTCACAAAAGAGTAGGATTATCTACTCACCTCACAAGGGTCAAAAAAAGCATTTGTTCACTAAGTCCAATTTTAAAGTCATCCTCTTGCCTCAAAATTTCAACAACTCCAAGTTCTAGTTTCTAAGAAATTCATGGAATACAAGAAGTAAACAAAATTATTATAATTCAATTTATTAAGTCATGGCGTGGCAAAGTTTACTCCAAAATATCTTTGAACTTAAAATTGCATATAACAAATAAGAATGAGTGATCCACCCACTAAGGTTTAATGCCTTCCAAAAGTGTGGTCAATCCTTAACTTAAATATGATCCAAGATCTTAATTTCCACTACCCTTTTTGGACCGAATTTCACTTGTGACAAAGTAACTTTCTTCCTCAAATGGGTTGTCTACAAGTTTTTAAGCCATCATTGATTGGAATTCACCCCAAATGTTGATCTTAGCTACGAAAAAGCTTAAATTCCAAATGGGTCATGACTCACACCAAGCCTAATCTAGAATAACCTTATTTAAGCCTAAGTATGCAATCCTTTGAAGAGTGGTTTACGGGCTACAAAAATTTGTCTCCAAATAGCCTAATGTTATCTCAAAAGAGCTCAACCAGATTGCTCAGCTTGCACTGTGCAATACAATAGCAGCTCGTCTTGCGCAGGATAGCACAATAGTCATTCAGCTTGCGTAGCACAATAGTAATTGTGAGGTTGGTTGAGTAGGGAGGACAATGCCAATCAAGCATGCCAACACAACATAGAAGATGGCAAAGAAGACATCAAATGCCAAAAACACAATAACTAACCAGTACAAACATAGAGTGTTTCACAGAAGAATATCACCACCAGCAACCACCACTGGCTTTGAGTAACCCGATCATACTGCTATAACTCCACTAGAAATAGAATAGCTTCAGTCCTATAGGAACAATAGTAGCTGGTGTACAGTAAGTTCCAAGAAAAACAAAGTGGCTAATTCAATCCTTTGCTACAGAAGTCCAAACTGCCTATTCAGTGGTAGATCTTTGAGAAAGCTTGCCAGCCTTAATTATTGCAATGAGCTACACCAAGATTATGATTCGTAAGGTGGTCTCTGGTAGTAAGGTACAATCGATCATGGCAAAAATGGAGCTGTTAGTTTCGACACTAAAGGTCCACCATGGATGTCTACTACTAACTATCATTGCTAGTCTACCTCACCTAGATCGATGGCAAGGAAGACCTGAATGACAATTTCGATTAGAGTTACATGCAATAACAATAGCCGACAAAATGTAGGCGGCTACTCAGAAGCTTGACACATGAACTTGAAGAAGAGTTAGCTGCCATGGCTAGACTTTGGTAGTTTCCAATTAGCAAAAAGGAGAGGAAGATGGCAAAAGTAGAGCAGGAGTTGTTGGCTTTGTTTTGAATACAAGAAAAAAAGAAGAAATAGCTAGCCAAAAAGGAGAGAAAGCTAAAGAAATAAAAGGAAAAGGAAGGGAACCTTTAGGTTTATCAAAGAGATGAAGGCGGAAGAAGAATAGGAAAACTGAGAAGTAGAGCATAGCTGGGAAAAATAAAGAAGGTTTGAGAGGTTTGTGCCCTGAAAAAAAAAGTAAAAAAGTAAAAATTGCACTTTGGCCTATAACTGACATTTAAATTCTTGCTATAGTCCCCTAGAAAAAGGGGAAATTAAACTTTGGCCACAACAAAAGTTTTAATTTACTCACTATAGTCCATCATTTTTCAAATTATTTTATTTACTTATTTATTTCTTTTTCTAATGTATTACAAACTCTCCTCCTAAACAAAAGAATTCGTCCTCGAATTCTAAAGCATAGTTGTATAGGATCAGAATGAAATATTAAGTTAACTATTGAAAATAAAGTTCCAAAGACATAAGAAGAGAGGGTCCATATTGATAAGTTATTTGAACGAATGGGGGTATTTGTCCTTCATAATTAGCTCAGGTTTTCAAGTCATTTCTCCTTTACCATGGTTTTCTCTTCCTACCAAACCTCATCATCCACCTCTAACAACAACTCATGGATAACACTTCTTTCTAAGTAAGTTAAACTATTTCACCAAATAATAAGTGACAAAAAGGTTCACTTTCTCTCCAACACTCAGGGAATCATCACCAAAAGAAACTCATAAGTGAGATGATTTTTTGTGTTAGTAAGGATGGAATCGATAGAAGATGGAGCATCTTCAGATCTATAATTACTATAACAAATATTATCCAAGTCCAATGAGCCAACAGATTACCAAGTAGAAAAGGTGTATAAGACTAAATCTTCTCTACTTCTCTCATGAGCAATCTAACCTCTATCATGCAAATTCAACTTATCAGCAACCCAATCTTCATATTACTTAAAAATAAGGGATTATGCTAGTGAATTTATAAACAATAATAATTTTATCCTGGTGCCAAATTGGGGAAGTAGCAAACGAACACCTTCAGCCATCCATGATACAAAGGAGATAAAAAAAAGGTGTTGAGCTCATTATTAGATATAGCTTATGCATCTCCCAAGGTAACACTTGGGAGTGAGCTTGTAATATATTTGAGACAGGATCTCTAACCACATTCTCGTAGTCTTTAGAAGCATGAAAAGAACTAAGCATTGATAAATGTAATGCTAGGGCAAGTCTTACCTAATTCTTTCTTGAGTTCTCCATGCTAAATCAAAAGAATGAACTTATATCTAGCATATTCAAGTAACAATCTAAATGTAAGGTCAGGGGCTTAGTTAAGACATTCACTTAACTCTAATTTCCTACACTTATAAGTTTTATTCTCACACATCACTACTCATGTCACAACTGGTTAACCTTATTAACTCATAAATGCAATACTAATTCACAACTAGATAAAACAACATCACTATAACCATGTAAGTGTTCACACATGGCACCTCTTACAATCAACATTTTTTAGCAAAGCTATACTCCTATAATGATACATTTCAACCAAACACATAATTTTACACATAACATAGTTCTCATATAAACCTTAATCTATCTTGACCAACTCAAGATACTATACCCAAGTAGTATATCACATCATCAAAAAATTAGTCCTATTTTCTAAAAAATACATAGGCCATCTTCAATACTCATTTCATATTCAAACACTTACAAACATATAAACAACTTCCAAGATTCGATCAAGCACTTTCACCTATATACTTTTAAACTTACGCATATCATATGTGACAGAATGTTAATCTATTCTAATTCAACTATTTCAATTAAGACAAGACATAGCATAATATGGATTCAAGCCTATTTTAATCACTAGAACATTGATCATCTTTCAAGGGTGTAGAAAGTGACTGATTTACTCACATAGGTTGAAGGCAAAACTAAAAGAAGTTTCTTTCATGACCACCAATTTAGATTGATTATTTTTTATACCTTTACTAACACCAAGAAATGATGGTTGTAACTTTTGAAGCAAGACATCACATACTTCCTAGTACAAAGAAGTACAACTAGTAACCAACATTCAACATTTTCACTAAAGCTTGGCCAAACCCAAGCTTTGAACTCATAAGCACAAATCTACCTCACTACCAATCCAAAAATTTCTAGCCAACTCAAATCATTCTACCATGCCTACTTAGTTAATACTACCTATCTACTCTATCATTTGGCACTACAAATTCCTATATCAAAGCACATGTACTCATTGTCATAGGTTACTTAAAGAAAATCAAGTATTCCTTAGTCACTTCACAATAAGCTATTTCAAAAAGCTTATATATATATATATGACTTCCCCTTGTCACATCAAATAGTCCTTAATTCTACCCTTAATACACACAACATTAGCTTTTCTATAGTCTCAATTCAACATTGTCCCTATGTCTTAGAATTAAATACCAAACAACATATATACAATTACCATACTGAGTAAGCCATTTGCTTATGAAATGATTTAGTTCTTAATTCTTTAACCTTAACACGAGATTCATTTATTTATTTAACCTTGAGATTGGAATTCCTTTTAATATTAGAGTCCAATGAATAAAGCCAATGATCCCAAATTTAAAGAATAATGTGAATACTGTCCAGCGCAAGAGAATGTAGAAGGCATCATGTTGTTCCTGTGCAACAGAGGAGGAGGATGAGTCGCATAAGATTGAAATGTGTTTTGCATCACAGCGGTCGAACTTGAAAACTAGGATTCTAAGGAACTGTTGTAGATGTGGCTAGTGGTCAATGCAGATAGGCATGATGACTTGGTAGACAACCGTGATGAGGGTTAGCAATAGAAGCATATAGGACAAGTGGTGATAAAGGACCTTCCTGGAAATGAAAAGAGGAGGAGTAGTTTGTGGGCATTGTTGATAAGTAGCCTGCACGGATATTTGAGGACCCTATCCAAAATTAGGACCATTATTCACTTGATTATACATCTCAGATAGGACAATTAAAATTTGATGTTCAATGAACTCCAACAATGCAAAAATGAGTTTGCATAAAACCTAATTATTAGCATTTCCATCCTCAATCCAAGCCTCCAAATAGTCCCCAATTAAGTGCTTGTATTTTTGTCATTCCTGTTAACAACATGTGATTCTATATCAAATAGCCAGCTCTAGAGTTTACAATGACCTATAAGAATCTAGAATTGGCATTATATAATCTGGATCTTGGAAAGTAAGAGTGGAATTAGAAAGCAACAGAGTGGGCCTATAAACCCTAAGTAAGTATGGTTATATAGCTTAGGTACATTTGGTTGAGTTTTGATATCCTACATGAGATGATAGAAAAGTTTCTAGCTACACTTCTCCATGTGCAATCCTACCTCAGCCTCTAACTTGACCTCTACCTCGAGGTAGTGAAGGTGAAAAAGATGGTTCATGAAAGGCTCTTTCAAATGCTTCTTCAGGTCGGCATCTAACATAAGCCAAAAATCTAGTTCTGAGATGCATCTCTTTATTATCAACTAGAAGAATTATTTAGGCAAGATTCATATATGTTTATATATAAGTAGGAATATAAGATTTAGGAAATGCAAATATTTTCAACATATTCTTGGCATAGGCATCAACATATCCTTATTCATGTGTCATGCTCCTGGGTGCACTAATATGAACTTGATATGTCTATCCCAATTTGGTAGTTGGAGACCCCTAAGTATGCACCTAGACTCCAAACCAAGCTCTGATGTGGAGTAGAAGATCACCATTAGGAAACCTTCTACAAGCCTAATGATGCAGAAATACTCTTAATATAAAACAACTATGACATAATATGCTACTAGACAATATATTTACTGAATATTTAATTTGATCTCTACTAAAAATCTGATAGATTTTCCTTTATTTTTTGAACTTCTGGGCACAAGGCCTATACAACAAACAAGGGCTACACACCCTACATACAACCTGTACATCAAAAATCAAGACTAAAATAACCCAGAGAACATAAGTGTATAATCTACTGGGCAACATTCAGACAAAACATATGCACATCATAACTATACCAATTGCCAACATTTGCACCATTTATATACCTTAAGCTTCGTAGGAAATGATATACTCAGTCAAGATCCTGAATTGGATGGATAAGGGTGGCTTTAGGCTCTAGAAAAAAAGAAGGAAAATGGGGTGAGTTTTACAGAAATTCAGTGAGCAAATAATCCCTCAAAAAAATCAAAACTTAATTTGCAGTTCATGTTTAGAATCTAAATGGTAAAACATGCATTAGTGAAAATAAGCTTACCAATTTAAAACAAACAATCTCAAGATAAATTTTGAAACTTTAATTCATTAGAAAAGTTAAGTCAGTAAATTTAGTAATCAACAAATTAAAGGTTGTAACAGAGTATAATATTGTGAGAAATACTCATCATGACATAAACATAGGAAAAATCATTAAGATTTTCTATAATTTACCAATATACAAGTAGTAAAATATTCTGAATTTTCTTTTTCTAAAACCCATTTGGAATCCAAAGGATAATTCCTAAAGGTAACAATATATAACAGATATCTTCATAATACACTAAACACACCAATTAGATATTTAGTTATTCTCTCCCTTATTTCTCCAATAGATATTCTAATCACAAGTGCACTTAAGGGTTTTTCAAGGAATTTTCAATGGATTCAGGATTTCAAAAACAAGTAATCGGTTTAAAAAGCATTATGTTACCAGATATATCCAAAGATAAGAAATAGTTCTAATCAAATCATGATATCAGCAATCAGAAAATATTATCAATCATTCTAGATAGCATAAAATTCAATAATATTAGAAATTCCATATCATGGTAAAATGAAATCACTAATTCTATAAATAGTAATTATTATAAAATGCATAAATATGCTAAAATAAATCATTTTCATAACTATGTATCATATGATAAAAATTTCAAGTTAAACTAACAACAATATTCATCTTACTCAAAAATGATAATGTTCCGATAACAAAATTTATTTTGTTTTGTAAAAAGGGATTTACAAAAGAGTAGGACTATCCACTCACCTCACAAGGGTCAAAGAAGGCATTTGACCACTAATTCCAATTATGAAGTTATCCTTTTGCCTTAAAATTTCAGCAACTCCAAGTTTTATTTTCTAAGATATTCATGGAATACACAAAGTAAACAAAATTATTATAATTCAATTTATTAAGTCGTGGCATGGCAAAGTTTACTCTAAAATACCTTTGAACTTAAAATTTGATATAACAAATAAGAATTAGTGATCCACTCACCATGATCCTCTTCTTTAAAGTTTAATGCCTTCCAAAAGTATGGTTAATCGATAGCTTAAATCTAATCTAGGGTCTTAATTTCTGCTACCCTTTTTACACTGAATTTCACTTGTGACTAAGTAACTTTCTTCCTCAAATGGGTTGTTTGCAAGTCCTTAACCCATCACTGATTAGAGTTCACCCCAAATGCTAATCTCTGTTAGGAAAAAGCTTAAATTCCAAATTGGTCATGACTCATAGCAAACCCAATCTACAACAACCCAATCTAAGCCTAAGTATGCAGTCCTTTGAAGAGTGGTTTATGGGCTACAAAAAAATTGTCTCCAAACAGCCTAATGCTACCTCAGAGGAGGTCAACCAGATTGCTTGGCTTGTATAGTGCAATACAACAATAGCTCAGCTTGCACAATATAGCAATGATCGTGAGGTTGGCTAAGTAGGGGGACAATGCCAATCAAACATGCCAACACAACATAAAAGATGGCAAAGAAGGCCTAAAATGCTAGAAACACAATAGCCAACTAGTACAAACATGGAGCGTTTCGTAGAAGAATATTACCACTAGTGACCACCACCAGCTTCGAGTAAACCAATCACGCTGCTATGACTCCACTTGAAATAGAGCAACTTTGGTCCAACAAGAACAATAATAGCTAGCATATGACAAGCAAGAAGTAGAATAGAGTGGCCAGTTCGATCCTTGTTGTTGAAGTCCACATTGCCTGTCCAAAAGTAGATCTTTGAGAAAGCTTGCTAGGCAGTGAGCTACACTGGGATTCTGATTTGTAAGGTGGTCTCTGGTAGCAAGGTATAATCAATAAAAGCGAAAATAGGGCTATTGGTTCTGACACTAAAGCTCCACCATGGATGTTTACCACTGATTATCATTGCTAGCCTACCTTACCCAGATTAGTGGCAAGGAGGACCCGGACGATGGTCCTAATTGGGGTTACATGCAATAGCAACGACTGTCAAAACATAGGTTGTTACTCAGAAGCTTGACACATCAACTTGAAAAAGAGCTATGTTGGTTGTCATAGCTTGACTTTGGCAATTTTCGAGTACTAAAAAGGAGAAGAAGATGGCAAAAGCAAAGCCAAAACTACTGGCTTTTTTTCAGGCACAAGAAAAAGAAGAATCAGTTAGTTGAAAAAAAAGAAAAAGATGAAGAAATAGAAAGAAGAGGAAGAGAAATTTTGGGTTTGCTGGAAAAATAAGGGAGGAAGAAAAAGAGGAAGTTTAGGAAGCAAGGTACAACCAGGAAAAATGAAAAAGGCTCAGGAGGTCTGTGGTCAGAAAGAGAAAAAGAAAAGTATAAAGGGAAAAATAACACTTTGGCTAACAATCGACACTTAAATTCTCACTATAGTCTGCTAGGAAAAGGGAAAATTAAACTTTGGCCATAATGAAAATTTTAATTTACTCATCCATTATTTTTCATATTATTTTATTCATTTATATATTTTTTTTCTAATGTATTACATAAAGTAGTGAAATATACATATGCGAGAATATAATCATCAGTTTAAAAACATTCTAAAAATTCAAAAATTTCTGTTCATCAAAGAAATCAAGTTTAATAAATATATTAATCAAAAAGTTAAAATATGAGGCAGAGTATGACATTATGAAAAATATTCATCATAATATAAACCAAAGAAATCACTAATGTCTTTCATAATTCTCAAACAATCAAGTATCTAAAAAAAGTTCTAGATTTCTAAATACAATTGGAATCCAAAGGGTAATTCCTAAATGCAACCATACCAAATAGATATTAGTCATCATCATGCACCTTATTCTTCATCAAATATACTTCCCTTATTCCTCCAATAGATATAATTCTAATCACAAGTATATTTGAAGGTTTTCTAAATGAATTTCCAATGGATTCGAGTTTCAAAAATGTTCAATCAATAAAATATGTTATATTGCAGTATGTAGTAAAACATAATGAGCAAATTCTAACTAGTTCATAAATTTAGTAGTTTGATGACATTGTCATTCATTTTATGTAGCATATAGTTCAATAATTTTAGAATTTCAATATGGCAAAATAATATAGTTCATAGTTCCATAAGCAATAATTAATATGAAAAAATAGGTACACTATAGTGCTTTATATTCATATGTATATAACATATGGTCATGATTTCAAAACAAGCTGCCAGCTAGTTACTCAAAAATTTGTGATGTTTCAAGATACAAAATTTATTTTTATAAAAAAGTGATTCATAAAAAGAGTAGGATTATTTAATCATCTTTAAAAGCAAGATGATTCCAAAATCCTCTCTCTCTCTCTCTCTTCACATAAACCCTAATAATTGAATCTTCATCCAACCCCAAAATTTGCTTCAAGTTTAAATTAAAATCCATTAATTGTCTAAATTTAATCTTAAATTAAGAGAAAATCAAATGCAAGAAAGTCTATAAAGGGTTTACCACCAACAAACCAAAGGAAAGGAAGGAGATGGATTGCCTTGCAGTGGCTTGAAAGGAGCAAGACCAACCGAAAAAGGAGTTAGGCCGATAAGTTAACTCGGTCGGAAGAAGTTGACATTCTCGGAAGAGAGGAGCTGCTGAATGGAGCAACTACAAAGTAGCACGAGTCGACCGGCCAGCCGGCAAAAAGAGTGATGCCACTTCTATCAACAGCACCAGCAAGCACATGACGTGGCTTGATGTAGTCAAATGCCGGCAGACCAGAATGTTCCTGGCGTAAGCTGTTGCGAAGGTTGATTGGAGATGGAGCAGAGGTGACAGAGAAGACTGGAGAGGAAGGATGATCGAGAGCAGATCGGACAAGGAAGCAACAGATCGGAGCGATGAATTAGTGGCCGAAGCTAATCGAAGAGGATGAAGCAAAGTGACAGTAACTCGAGCTTGAAAGGCAGAGACAAACTGAGGCAGAACTGAGCATAGTTAGGGAGGATAGTAGGTAAGAAGAAAGTCGGTAATACTGGCAGTTCCAGCTATTGGAAAATAGAAGGGAGAAGGAGTTGAAGTAAAGCAAGTAAAGCACTGAGAAGCTTTGTTCTTCACGAGACAAAGAAAGTGAGCCGTGAAAGAGAGAAAAAAAAAAGGAGAAAAAGGAAAAGAAAAAAAAAAGGAAATAATTACATTTTGCCATAACCTAAATTTAAAATACTCGCTATAATACACATACTTACCATATATTTTCATCAAACCATACACAAATTAGAGTAGAAATTATACACTTTTAAGACAAAAATTTTATGAGTTTATTATTCGCTTAATCTATTTACTAGGGTGTTACAAAATAGTATTTTAATAATTTAGTAAAATCTAAAATTTTATTTAGTAGTAACTTTTCACATAAATTAAATTAAAAGTATTTAAATTTTTAATTTTTTTATTTGATATTATACTTACTAAGAAATACTAATTATTTTCAAGTATAAATAAGATATTTATGAAAATAATAGTTAATTAATAAATAAATTATTATATTTAATTT